>JAYMFT010045235.1:0-15455 GCA_038088735.1 Panulirus argus | reverse complement strand
AAAAAAAAAAAAAAAAAAAAAAAAAAATATATATATATCTTTCATTAACACATGAATAGCTTAAGCCTCCTTCACGTCTATCACTCATTACATTCAGCTTAAGTACCGCTAAGTTATCTGATTACTTAATCTGGAGCATTTTTTTCCCTTAAAATCTAGAAATGTTTAAATTGAGTAGCTGAAACATGACTTTCACGTAACACTTTTGGTGCAGGGAAAAGGTTCAAATCACTACTTTGCCACTGACAACAGACTGAAAAAGAAATCATATCGCGTTGTAGGTTGTGAAGCGTCTCGAGTCGCCGTTGGGACTCTGCACAATCGCAGTTCCAAGTCAGTTTTGGCTCATTTTTCTTTTTCAGTTCACAGTATACAAAAAGTGGCCACGACCTTATGCAACCCGGATGTCTGAGGTTAATCCGGAGGTGGTGGTTCACGGCCTACAACACCATGAATCAGATGTGGCTTATGAATTCGGATGACAGAAGTCGATTTACGAACATTCGATTTACAAAATGGGACATCACATGTCACTCGCATACTGGGCTAATATTCCACAGGTTAACCACAGACTAAAAATATCCAAGATCAATCATAAGCTGTTAATCATAAGACTAATTTAACGAACTAGTATGTCCACAAGTTAAACATAGTTTGCTGATCCATGAACTTTATGAAAGAAGATAACGCATAAATATCTTAATCATAGACTGCTGATTCATGAACTCCATGAACCATGACAACGTATAATAACATATAATAACTTGATAACGTCTGCTATGACAGCATTAACCCAAAATAACGGCGCATCGCACACAAAAACAAAAAACTCGATACCGACCACCAAAAATATATAGTCTGCGATATCAAGCAATATCTAAGTTATGCTAATTCTATAAAATAACCTCTATGATGCAGTTATTTCCCGATAACTGAAGGTAATCAAATGCAGCATTGTCTCTTTGGCCTCAACAGAAGCCACAGAAAATAACTTCTCTTAAAGTGAAAACAGACGCAAAAGTCTATTTATTTCCCCCCCAACAACTTTACATGATATCTCTGGAAGCCAGCGGTCGCCGGAGTGTGATCACTCGAGCCTTAAAAGCACGAGAGGGAAAGTGGGTCAAACGTCGCTGACAACAGCGTAGCATCTGCTGGCGGGACAAAGTGCAGGGACAGGGGAGAGTTGAGGTCATGGTCGGTTGACGATCAACACACCTTGTTCATTCCCAGGACTCGGGGATTTACGGGTTGTTAAACACTAAACAACGCCTAACATACAAGAGAGGAAGGATAAAAAGATTCGAATGTCTACAGAGTCAAGTACTTTTTTAAGTTTTAACGTCTTGGCTTAAATAAAAAGGCCCTCGCGACTTCCTCCCACTGTGAAACAGGACACACACACACATCACACAGCTGGCAGCGTCACTTTTACTTTCGGAGCCGCGGGCTGGGAGACCCGGGCGGCCTGGCCTGCCTGCCGCCTCATGGTGGGGTGGGTGCGGTCTCGTAAAGCCGGTAACGGCCGTTGACGCACCGCGCACCGAGCCTGTCCACTACCTTACTTTCACACACGACGCCCCATTAGCCTGCCATTGCTTGCTTATTACGTCGTGCATCACACCGGAAAACTACGGCCACTGTTGTTATCATTCGTCGTCATCCTTCCCTGCAATATTGACCAATTTGCTGCCGTGTTTATCTTTCTGCCTTTCACTCATATACATCCAACGTCGTAAAGATATTCTCTCACACAGACCCAACTTAATGCAGTACACACACACATACATATCATATATTACATGTTATATTATAATGTGTGTGTGTGTACACAACGTGGGCCTCTGTGGTGCATTGGGTGGCATTACTGACCTTGAATCAGCACGGGTCCGCCCGGGGCCGGGCCCATACGTGCTTGACTCCTGGGTGCGGCAGTCAGTCAACACCCAACCCAAGTATTCATCCTCCTTTTGGAACTAGTCGACAAAAGGGTACACGGCTCGGGCTTGTGTGTGTGTGTGTGTGTGTGTGTGTGTGTGCCTATACACATATAGGAATAAAAGCATGGCGCATATATACAAGGCTAAGAGATGGGGGCAATATGGGTGTAAAACTAACTCCTCGTAACACACGAAGTTATAGCAAATAGTAATTACTGAACCCTGCCTGCATGAGTTTACACCACGAGTGGAAAGTTACCTTCGAGGAGGTTGTACCAACGTCAGAGACGAAAAACAGTACAATCTCGTTCAGGAGCTTCTCTCTCCAAAAGGTTCCTTTAATTCCGTTTCTGTATGTAGCGCAGCCTTTAAGCTTAACTGTAGGAGTCCTTAAAAGGGGTCTTAAGATTTATCATTAAATTACACACACACATACAATATATATATATATATATATATATATATATATATATATATATATGTATGTGTGTGTGTGTGTGTGTGTGTAGAGAGAGAGAGAGAGAGAGAGAGAGAGAGAGAGAGATAAGGCCATGGAAACGTAATATTTGACCACACAGATGCTAAAAGAAAATAATGTCACACATATTAGGCAGATATAATTAACAACGCCGCTAACGTATAGCTATGTATAATGTACCCTCATTATATCTGGTTTTTGTTACAGCATAAGCAAGAGTGACAGACTAAAGGGGCAAAAACTACACTAGTCATACCTTTAAAAAGCCAAATCAGGATTCGACAACAGAATCACATGTTGTACATCGCATGTTCTAGTCACTCTGACCTAAGAGATGGTCAGCAAATAACAAAAACACAGTGAAAATGCGCATTCAGAGGGACAGACACTGCAGATCAATACTTGCAACAGGCTGGATACGCCTACACAAATGATTCCCGTGATAGACAACGCTAGTTCACACTCACACATCATCAGTTAGGCAATTCATTTCTCAGCATGAAGGTTACAGAATGGAGTATATTTACGGCAAGGATGAGGAGACCCGCGCGCTCACCTTTCCTTCGCAGACGCTAGGTTGTAACTGTGCGGTGCAGCGGTACACCAACACGGCTTTATCCAGCAGCTGGCCGACTGAAAATCAGGTTTCCAGACACTACCAGATTAATAATTCATATCTTTATGCTCACAAAGATTTGCTTTAAGAGAAGGCTGTAGTGGAATGATTGCAGTACTTACGAGGAAAATGTTTGTTGGCGGAAGTTATGTAATGATGCATCATTGAGAAGGGGATGTGACATAATGTCAACAACGGGCGGACTCCAGATGTCACACGTTCAAGGTAAAGAACACGTCACTATAAAGAGGCGATAAATAATGATGATAATGAAAGAGGAACACTACGAGGAAACCCCCCCCCCCTCTCTCTCTCTAAAAGATGAAGTAAAGGTGGGACAGGAGAAGGGATATTTTGAAAAGAACGAAAGACTGAAGTGTGAACAGGTGTGTGGTGTAAGTTTTTTGACGAGTGTGGGTGATTATCTGGTAATGTGTTTCCGGTGCCTTATCTAAAAATCCCAGCGAACGGGCTGTGTGTCTGTATGCATTGGGGTTGTAGCTCTTTTTTTTTTTTTGGAGGAATTCACTAAGCTAAGCTAAACATTGTTCGCTGTGTATATAGATGGATGACCGGGGCCTCCCTGAGCTCAGCTTTGAGGCTTCGAGGGAACCAAGGGTGTTCCATATTTGTGTTCTGTCGAGATTTCGGATTTGTCTGTAGTCTGTATCATCGTTGTCTTCAAGTCTCTGCCATACTTTTTAGACTGGTTCTCTCAGGTATGAACCGACTGGTTTGATCTTTCAGCGTTCGTGCTTATCTACTGCGTTTTTAAAGTATTTCTTTTTTATATGGAGAGAGTAAGGCGTTTGTGCGAGTAGGTAGAGAGGATGTTTAGTGGATCCAAGTGAAGGTGGTTCCATGGCAGGGGCGTGTGGTGTCACTTGGCTGTTTCTTTTGTTTCTGGACGAGGTGGTTAGGGAGGTAAATGAAAGGGTCTTGGAGAGAGGGCGAGTATACGTAGTCTTTAGGGGATGATGAGGCAAAGGAAGCAAGTCAGTTGTTGCTTGCTGATGACGCGGAGATGGTGGTAGATTCGAGTGAGAAACTGCAAAAGTTGGTGTCTGAGTTTGGGTAAGTGGAAGGAGGAAGTTGAGAGTTAAGTGTGTTAAGGCACGATTATTAGTTTTAGCGCTGCAGAGAGACGGGTCAGCTGAGGTGTGTTTGAATGGCAAAAATTTGGAGGAAGTAGGGTTTTTAGGTAACTGGGAGTGGACGTGACAGGGAATGGAACTATGTCAGCGGAGGCGAGTCATATGGTGGGTGAGGCAGCGAAGTTTCTTGGATCATTGAGGAATGTGCGGAATGAGAGGTCGCTAGCTGGAAGGGCGAAAATGGGTATGTTTGAAGGTTGAGTAGTCCAAACGATGTTGTATGGATGCGAGGCCTGGGCCACAGACGAAGATGTGCGGAAGAGGGTGGATCTGTTGGAAATATAATGTCTGAGTACAATATGTGGCGTGAAGTGGTTTGGTTAAGTAATGATAGGATAAGAGAGAGATCTTTTTTTCGTTTGTTCCTGGTGCGCACTGTGTTCAAAGGCAAGAATAGGTATGTTTAATGGTTCAGTAGACCCTTTAGTACTGTATGGATGCGAAGTGTGGGACTTTGATACAAACGTAAATAGGAGAGTGGCTGTTCTGGAGATGACAGCAAGAGAATGGATGTTATGTGAATGAGGCCTTTTTTGTCTGTTCCTGGGGCTACTGAGTTCCAGTTCTTTCATCCTTTCATTGTACATCTTGTGTTCCATCAGGGCCCTGTACGTTGTTTGTGATGCGCTTCTGAGCTTTCTCTGAATTGCCCATTTCTCTTTGTTTTGTTCCTGACTATATGACACAGCAGTATTCATTGCTGCTTCATGTGTACACGATAAAAATTTTTATATCAGATGTTTTTTGTGTCCTGGAGTCCACGTTCTCCCGATCATACCACTCATTATTTGGCTCAATAGTTCTATTTCCTCATTATGTTTTCTAGATACTAATCTTTTATTAGTGATGACACAAAAAAAAAATCTCATATTTGTGTTTCTTCCTGTTGTTTTCACTTCTAAGCCCGTACACAGCGTCAGTAAACCTTGTATTCTCAAATTCGTCATTGTCAAAATGAGTCAGGTTCACTGATGACCATTTGTATATCGTGTCTACTTCTACGTCAGTCTGAATTTGGCAAGCGTCTCCGACAATAATTTTCCCCTTCCGTGGTGTTATCAGCTAAAGAGAGAGAGAGAGAGAGAGAGAGAGAGAGAGAGAATCCATATTTGTAAAGGAAAAACAAAAACGAATTAAGGTTCTTAACCCTAAGTATAAACCTGTTTGGTTACAGGTCAGGGCATCTGTGGAGGAGTGCTCTACTTATCAAGAAAGAATTCTTTGTGCCAATGACCGTGTTTACTCAGACACTTATAAAGAATATATATATATATATATATATATATATATATATATATATATCAGATTGTACTTGATCGCTGTTTCCCGCGTTGACGGGGTAGCGCTAAGAAAAGAAGAACTTCCTTATTCGCTCACATTCATTCTCTATCTGTCATGTGTAATATACCGATACCTCAGCCCCTATTCAGAGCCAGGCCCTACAGACCTTTTTATGGTTTCCCCGGCCGCTTTTTTATACCCTGGTTCAGTCCACAGACAAACAACATTGTTCCAGTTCACTCCATCCCGCGCACGCCTTTCACCCTCCTGCATGTTCAGGCCCCGGTCACTCAAAATGTTTTACGCTCCATCATTCCATCTGTAGTTTGGTTTCTCCCTTTTTGCACCCTCCACTTCTGACACATATATCCTCTTTGTCAACCTTTCCACACACATTGTCTCCTTGTGTCCAAACCACTTCAGCACACCCTTTGCAGCCTCTTTCAACCACGCTCCGTTTCTTACCACACATCTCTCTTACCCCCTTATTACTCGATCGAACCACCTCACGCCGCATATTGTCTTCAAACACATCATTACCAACACATCCAACGTCCTCCACACATCCTCACCCATAACCCACGTCTCGTGTTCATACAACATTGTTGGGAATACCCAGAGGTAAGTCGTGATCATTTATTCCATGTGTCTGGTACATGGTGAATGTATATATATATATATATATATATATATATATATATATATATATATATATATATAGAACCTAAGCCCCGTTACTTGACCAGGCCCTACGAGAGGATGAGTACTTATTTTTGATGAGGAATGAGTGGCACTCCTAGGATTCGAACCCAGTCGAGCTCGGTACCTGGTATTTCCGTGTATTACGGGGAGAGAGTTTTACACTCGTGTTGTCCCATCTCTTAAGCCATGTATATATGTAATGATATACAGTATGTGTGTGTGTGTGTGTGTGTGTGTGTGTGTGCAATGAGAGCAAGATAAAAGGATAGATATATATAAAAGTTTAAGTAGGCTCATATATGGATTTCCATCACCCTTATCTCTTACCGTCGTATCCGAGCAACGTACGTGAAGAGTCAGTTTTTTTAAATAATTTTTTAGGATAGAAAATACGTTTAGCTAACCCCTCTTCAGGTCTGTACTGGCCAAACAATGATATCAGAAAGTTTTATTGTAGTAACGAACGAAGGGAACTTTCATCAGCATTTGTGGGTTGTGTTTGTGTTGCCACCCGGAGGTGACACATCACGTTACACAAGTGGCTGTTCCTAGTCCTGCCTCCCTCCCTTCCTCCCTCCGCCGCCCGTTTCCTCTCCTGGAGTCTTGCTTTGTTTATCATGCGCTTTGGTATCCAGTATGCTCCTCACTGTCAGTAGCCCTTAAGAGGTTTCTCTCCCGAGATACAACACGAAACGAAAAGATTAAATAGACCCTAAATGCAACTAATGTTGAGAACTGAAGCAGCGTAGTTGAGACGGCTGCGGGGTATTTGGAGAGAATGGATGAAAGAAGAATTCTTAAGATAGCATTTCACTGGATATCGACTGGAAGAGGACCAGCAGGCAGACCGCGAAAGGAGGTGGAGAGATGACATCCACAAAGACTTAACGTAACATAGAATTTAACGATTAAGTGGGCAAAGGGAGGCTACAGTTTTCCACGACAGAGTGGAATGGTGACAATGATATTTCTCACTATCACGATGAGCGCCTACCTGGGCAGGGGTAGATGTAATTGGGTATTCACTACACCGATTTAACCCAGTGGTGCATCTCTCAACAGTGTGAGGGACAGGAAACCAAACCACTAAACCATCTAACCACTAAACCAAAAATAGTCCCATTTGTGTCCCTAACTTTACCATGCTCAATAAATCGTTGCATTTAAGCCACGAGAACTCTTTATATATTATCCTGGTAAAAGACTTTGTATATGTTATCCTGGTATGATATTCTGTACATGCTATCCTGGTAAAAGACTTTGTATATGTTATCCTGGTACAAATTCTGTATATGGTATCTTGGTATAAGACTATGTATATGCTATCTTGGTATAGGTCTCTGTACTTGTTATCCTGGTAAAATATTCAGTACATGGTATCCTGGTATAAGACTATATATGTTTTCCTGGTATAATATTCTGTATATGTTATATTGGTATAAGACTGTATATGCTATTCTGGTATAATATTCTGTATACGTTATCTTGGTGTATGCTGTAAGACAGAGCTTTGAATATGCTACCCTAGTTCAAGTCTTTTAAAATGCTTTTCTATTATATAACTCTAAATGTGTTATCCTGGTATAAGACTCTGTATATGCTATCCTGGTATAAGAGTCTGTATGTGTTATCCTGGTACAAAAGACTCTGTACATGCTATCCTGATCAAAGACTCTGAACCTGGTCCTCACCCTAGAGCCGTGAGCAGTGAGGTGGGCAGGAAGGTGGTCCACAGGTGGTACTGGTAGCTCTGCGTCAGGTGCACCAGCAACGTCACAGGTTGTTGGTGGGATGCAGTTCCTCCTGCAGGCGACACTCGACAACCTCAAACACCTCCAGAAGCTCAGGGCACATTGTCACAGTCGATCTACCACCTAGAGAGAGTCCGAACGGTGGCACGTTCGTAACCTGCTGGGTCAGAGGAAGAGGTTATGCATAAGTCGTTATTGTTGAAAATATACATATTCTCCATAAGAGGTTTCCTAAGATATCCTGGGCACTGAGGGAAAACTTTGCATAGAGATGAAGTGCTTGCTAAGGTAAGGATATAATTATGACTCCAGTTATCGTTATGAGCCATGAATATCATTATTGTCCAGATACCTCATGTAGAATATTCCTCATCAATATCACCTGGTTGTAAATCTCCATAACATTATAGTAATGAAGACTTGCATCCCCATAGCTTACGTTCCAAGACATACCCTTATGTTTATGAACTGTTTTGGAAAGATGATCATCATCAGAATCGCCCACACCCTCAGCTTCACTTCAGCCTCAACAGACTTAAATTCACTTCAAAAGTCTTGGACCTGACCCTTACGGCTCGGGTCAAAAGTCATCTTTACTCCATCCTCATCTTCATAACACCATCGACACCTCTGGCATTTGACCTGACCTTTACGTACAAATTCATCATCACTACACCCTCGACACCACTGGCCATTGAATAACCCTTGTGTTTAAGGTCAAACATGTCTTCACTACGTCATCGACGCTTCTGGACTTAAACCTGACTCATCCAAGAAGCGGGTCAAAAGCTATCTTCTCCACGCTCCATATTTTCATCACAACCTCGACACCAATGGCTTTTAACAAGAGATAGAGACAGATATATATATATATATATATAGAGAGAGAGAGAGAGAGAGAGAGAGAGATACGAACCTTGAGATTAATAAAGCAGAGCTGGTCGTCCCACGGGTACCGACGCAGCTCGAAGGCGCAGTAAACAGTTGACTTAACGCTCACAGAAATGACCAGAGGGTTCATACTGCCATTGTACAAGTAACCTGGAAGGAGTATTAGTGGATGTAAGTTACAGAAATACTTTTTACGTATATAACACGACATTCCTTATGTAGGTTCTTCAGAGATGGAAACAGTATGATATCAACACAAGAATTTTTCATGCCTGTTAAGTTAACGTGAGCCGTACATTTTCTTTCACAGAGACTGTTTCCAAAATTCATCTCAAAATCAAGCTAATATACACAAGTAACCGCTGTGTTGGCCTTAGTACCTTTTGTTGGCATTAAACACAAGAGTAAATAGAAATTCTTTAACCAAACTGGTTTTGTGCAAACAAGAAAACCTCTCTGGACTGGCGAGGTGCTTCACCTCAACGCTTACAGTCTCAGTATGAAAAGCATTTATGAGATGGTGGGTTACGTCAACCATCAATGTCTCCCTGTATTATTGGGGTCGGTGCGGTGATTCTGTTATCGTAACAAACGAATTATAAGAGTCATATGTCCTACTTTACTACACCTTATCAAAGGGTTTTTTCAATTTTTACGTCAGGGTTTCTGTGAAGAAAAGGAGTGAATAAATTTGTGAATAAATTGCTTCCTTCCTTTTTTTTCCCTTACATAGGTTAACATGAGCAAGACAGACAACAGGAAGCCTGATTGGCCCACGACTGGGTTGTTTATTAAAAGAAAAGCAAGTTTAACGATTTCTGTTGAAAGAGCTACTTTGCATAGCTTTCGCTCGGGCAAAATTGATATTTCTAACCCTATGGAGGTACCTCATGAGAACAATGTGCAAGAGGAGGTGCAGCATCTTCGGTCATACCTTTCAGAGATGGCGTTCCAACCACGAATCTTTCGACTTCCAGTATAGTCAGGATATCGCCTTGGTTCGGGGTGTTGGTTACGGCAAGTTCTGGTCACCAGACCTGCAAGGATCGAGTGAATATAGCAGAGAGGAATGTAAAATTAAGGGCGAAAAGATTCGTGTTTAAGATTACAGTTCATTGAACCCAGAGGCAATGAAAGGGCAGAGACATGATCATTTGCCTCGAAAATGTCTCGAAAAAGATACGAAATCTTGGTATCTTTCAAAGCCTTTCCACTTTCTGTGGCTTTACTAGATTAATCCATCCAAGATAACATTGCGGTTATCTTGTTTTAAAGATAGTAAAAATCTATACAAGGATAAAGAGAGTAATCATGAATTTTATATTTTGAGAAAATATCGTAAAAATGTGTTTATTTAATGCTTAATCTTTCGAAAGTTAGTTACTGCTATAACTCCACAGAAAATGAGAATACCTCCAACAAATTTATTAACCGTTCCATCTCTGTCTGTTATAACCGCTCTGGGACTGACTGATGCCAGATGAGCGAAGGTTATCCTTGGATCATACCACATGAGTTTCAGTTCCAAGTTCACATGAAAGGTCATGCTGATGATGTCAAACGTTGTCATTTTCACCCTAAAAACTTCAACCTTTACCCCCAGAGGGATGTTTGGTGGAAGCGAATGAAGGTAGGTACTAGGCAACACCGCTGTTATGCAGTCAGCCTCATCTGATGTGTCCTCACAAGCATACCTCATGTCACGCCGTCTCGCTAGATCAATGCACGAAGAGTCTGGACAAGTGAATTGCTCTTCAATACACATGGTGAGAATAAGAGATTCTTGCGTGTCGATACCGGCATCACATACTTTCCTTTTCAACGTCCACTTGTAGTTGCCAGTTGGTGGTGCCCCTGAAGTAACACAGGCCACATCTTCATCGAGAACTTCTCGACGAAGACACTACTGGAAGGTGTTCAAGTCCTTTCGCATGTGCATGTGCCGGTAGCCATGTAGATACACACCATCCTCCTCATGCACGGCTAATACAAAGGACGTGCTTATGGCGTTAAATAAATCAGAATCATCTTCACAGAACCCACGTAGTCTAAACACTACAGTCTTCATCCGCTGATTCCCAATGAAACACAGCTTGGTGTTTTCATTCACTGTTTTCCATTGACCTCGATCATTTTGCATGACGTAGCTCGAGTCTTGATTTCTTCTTATATCTCTGTCTAGGTACACGACCTCTTGGCCTTCAGAGTCTATAAATTTTCCAGTCACACAGTCGGACTCCACTCCCAGCCAAGAGGCAGGATCTCTCCAGCCAGCAGTGGTGCAATAGTCCCGATTGCTCTCTAGAATTGCAGATATTGCCTCAACGTCATCGCCACTGCGGGGAACAAACAACTCTATTCCTACCATCCATAGAAATTGTGGTGCATATTTCCGCGTCATTTTCTCAGAAAATAGGAAAAGTTTGTCTCTAATAAGTGCATCGTGTGTGCAAGGTCCCTTTACGTGTTGAGAGACGTTACCCGTCTGGTTATGTATAGTCCATCTGAAGTTGCTCCACGGGAGCAGGGGTTCGACAGAAGGTATGGAGCAGGAGGCCCAGTTTTGGAGATGTTGTGGTGTGAGCGAAACATTCCTCAGCGAGAGACCTGTCACCTCCCCAAGGAAAGACAGAGCAACCTTGTCTTTACCTAAGACTAAGAAGCCATCGAGAGGAAGTGGAAAAGTGGAGGCTGAGTACCTACGTTCCACCATCCCGTCCACCCACACACTCAGTCCACCAGGCTCCACCACCATGCACATCGGGTACCACTCCAGCGCTGCCAGAGTTGAATTCAACGCCACATCAAACTTTTGTTCCTTGTAGTTAACCGACAGTTTATTTGGGTGTATTCCTGAAAGACACAGTAATTTGGCTGACATATTTTTTTCATTTCCGAGGATAAGCATTGTAATGAAAATAATGAGGACAGTGACATATGATGCTGGTTAAGAGTTTCACTATACCCCTTAAATTGAGAATATACGTAAAATATATATAAAAGACATCAGTTATATATATATATATATATATATATATATATATATATATATATATATATATCTATATATATATATGAAGTAAATCTATACTTCAGGCGGCAGACAGTTGTGATTCATATCACAATGTGGAATATGCTTATTGCTCACGGAATTCGATGCCAATAGGAAGTTCGTCAGAGGCAAAAGAGTAGCTGAGCAGGGAGCTCAAGCCGAGGAAAGTGGCTGCCTTGAACCACACACACGGTAAAGGAGGCTAGGCTGTGCGCTGCTTCGGGATCCATCGAAGTGTTATTCAGCCTCACGCTCATTCCTGGGACGTCAGCGTTTTTTTTTCGTCGCCAGACGAGAGCGAGTACACCACTCACTCTATTGCGAGGACAAAAGAATGATATGGGAGTTCTGAGAGGCCTCAGTAGTATGATTATATGCTTAGCAGCAGTAAAACATCCTTCAATATATATATATATATATATATATATATATATTCCAACAAACTTATATAAACCACCATGAGTATATTTGTTTGTATGTGCTGGAGAGGTCAGCGTTGCCAAAGCTATCCCAACCATCAGAGCAGCAAACACTATTCCGCTGACTGTTGCTTCTCTGGCTGAACCCGTAATCATCGTAGCCTACTGTTGCTTACAAACAGTCAGTTGTCATTTCTGGAACATCAATATTCGGACTTCAGGAACAGAGAAACTGTGGAAACTGATATATATCAGCAAGTTTAAAACTGACTTCGAGAATGGCGTCACGATACCCAAACTTTGCTGTGCTTCAGGAAGACAGAATAATCCCGATTATAACCGCTGAGATTCCTATTATGTACTGTAGCCTAGCTTGGTTTATTAGCGAGATTTTTTTCTATGTCCAGTATGCAGGGTCATCCAGTCTGGAATAATAAACTCTAAGTCGAGAGCAGTGAAGTGGTTTATATATAAAGATGGCAAACAAGTTTTTGTCAAGAAAATTATGCGTGTGTGCGAGTAGGAAGAGAGGAGGTTGGTTGGTACCAGGTGAAGCTGACCTAACGCAAACGTTTCAGTGTCTATAGTGCAGCTCAGGAGGTTAAGGAGCTAACATGATAGAGATGTTTCACCAACAACAGTTATCACTCAGCATATAGAACTGTGCTATCTTTTCTTCAGGCTTTAATTCATAGTTCAGATTACATACAAAATCTATGAGGTAACAGTGACGGAATAGCACTACTGCCAGCCAGATATCAAAAGACAATATCAGTGCTTCAAATATTTCACATTTTTGTTTGACATCACAAATTTCTATCAGATTTTGTCAGGATTTACTACAGTCTCTACCGTTGTTGTGCTTCAGGATTGACAATTATTGGTTGTTTTCCCATCTGGAGCACCCAACACAAACCTCGCCACCGAAAAAGAACATGTACTTTGTAGAGGAGACTAGCTGCCTTGGGTTGACAGCCCTCCTGTGCCTTATGATGCTTATGGCAAAGATGAGTCGAACTGGGAACTGGAGGCGCTTTGAAATTTCACGTCAGATGGGATGACTGGAATGTGTAGAATGAAAACATCCTGTCCTGCAGCATTTACCACTCACGACTGTAGCATAGATGTGTCAACAGCTTCTTGGAAGCCTATCCTGTTCCTCTGCAGAATGTTGGAGGATCCAGATCACCTGAGATGAATGATGGGTGCACCTTCTGTGTGGTGTTACACCTGTTGGGTAAACGACAGCCTTACTGTGTCTGTACCTTCACCCCTTACGACAATTGAACACTGACATCTAACCCCGTTCCTTATGGCTTAATTAGACGATTGAACTCGTACTAGGTCCACGCTCTCATTTGACGTGTAAACTTTAGCAAGGCTGGCGAGGAAATGAGAGAGAAAGCGAACGTAATGAGCAATTCTATCAAATATATAATACGTATTTTTATTTATGTGTATCACAAAAAGTAGTACTAGTTTCTCTGTGGTAATTATCATAAGCATTCAACACCTGCAAGCAGGTGGCTCTCATACCATGCACGGATGAAAACACACGATAAGGCTCATAGTGTCACTGTACAGTTAAACCACGCACTATCCATACAAACAAAAACTCAGTCAGAAAAGAAAGAGAAAAGAACATACAAAAAGCTGAGTTTGAATGATAATTGACAAATGGATGTGGCAACACTGCCTTCCAGTGACCACCTGCAATTTGTGATGAGTAAATATTTGATCTTGTTATTGGATTTTAGTAAATTTACTACTAGTGGCATTATTCTTTGCGTATAATGTGAAGCACTTAAAAAATCTGTTGGCAGAATGCATGTGTAGTGCCATTGTATAAAGGAAAAGGGGATAAAGTTGAGAATTTAAACTACAGAAGAATAGGTTTGTTGAGTATTCCTGGAAAATTGTATGGGAGGGTATTGATTGAGAGGGTGAAGGCATGTAAACAACATCAGATTGGGGAGGAACGGTGTGGTTTCAGAAGTGGTAGAGGATGTGTGGATGAGGTGTTTGCTTTGAAGAATGTATGCGAGAAATACTTAAAAAAACATGAATTTGTATGTAGCATTTATAGATCTGGAGACGGCATATGATAGGGTTGATAGTGATCCTTTATGGAAGGTCATAAGGATATATGGTGTGCGAGGTAAGCTGCTTGAAGCAGTGAGAAATTTTTATCAAAGGAGTAAGGCATGTGTACAATTAGGAAGAGAAGAGTGGTAGGTTCCTAGTGAAGGTCGATCTGTGGCAGGGGTGTGTAATGTCCCCATGGTTCTTTAATTGATCATGGATGGGTTGGTTGGGAGGTAAATACAAGAGTTTTGGAGAGAGGGGAGAGTATGCAGTCTGTTGGGGATGAGATGGCCTGTGAAGCGAGTCTATTGATGTTCGCCGATGATACAGCACAGGTGGCCGATTCAAGTGAGAAACTGCAGAAATTGGAGACTGAGTTTGGAAAAGTGTGTGAATGGAGAAAGTTGAGAGTAAATGTGAATAAGAGCAAGGTTATTAGGTTTAGCTGTGCTGAGGGACAAGTTAGTTGGGATGCGAGTTTGAATGGAAAAAAAATTGGAGGAAGTGAAGTGTTTTAGATACCTGGGAGTGCACTTGGTAGCGAATGGAACCATGGAAACGGAAGAGAGTCATCAGGAATCTACAGAAAGAGAAAAACTGCCTCAGATAATTGGGATATTATATGGAAAACGCAAACAAAATCTAAAAACATTCTTTTTGTAGATTCCTGATGATGCCTCTATGTAGGCAAAAACTTGAATGAGATGAAATATGAATTACAGACAACTAGTGTTTGAACACCCACCTAATGGTAGAATAATACTGAAAAAAATTAGAGAACATAAGAAAGAAGATTAATAACTCTAAATATGCTGTAGTATTCAATGCTATGTGCATTAGAGAAAACCTGCTCCCCGCGTATACTAATATATATATATATATATATATATATATATATGCAGAAAATCACAACAAACACGTGATTCTATAAATGCTAAAAAAGACTATATGGAAAAGGAAACACGAGATCCTGAGTGCTTTCGTGTATTAAGACATCAGAGGACAGTAAAAGTCCTTTGAAGATATGTTAATACAAGAAAGCGCTCAGAATCTCATGTTTCCTTCTTCATTTTTTTTCAGCATATA
>JAYMFT010045224.1:0-15455 GCA_038088735.1 Panulirus argus | reverse complement strand
TATATATATATATATATATATATATATATATATATATATATATATATGTGTGTGTGTGTATGTATGTATGTATGTATGTCTCTCCCGCTTTAACGAGATGGCAACAGGAACAAACGAACAATGGTTTCATTTGTACACATCCAATCTGTTGCTGTCATGTATAACGTACCGAAACCAGAGCCCACCATCCATAGCTAATCCCCATAGACTATTCCATGGTTTATATTCTGACCACCTCACATGCCCTGGATCAACCCATGGACAGTCCGTCGACCTCATGTCCTTGATATTCTGAAAATTCATATTCTTACATTCTCCTGCTAAAAGTTGTATCTAAAAGTTGTATGATCATGACTTAACAACAAGGTTTGCCTTTAATGATAGTTTTATGAAGAGAAAGAGAAGCAATGGTTTCGTTTTGAACCATAATTAAACTTTAAGAAAATGTCTCCAATTTTCCAAATGGGTTACTTATACAAACTTTAACCTGTTCGTAGATGATATAATCGTTTTTCTTTCACTATCACAGTAGCTATCATAACAGATATGGATTTCTCGCAGGGATGTCATATTTGGCTAAACTTCTCGTACTTAAAGTCTTTAGTATGGTGAAGTTTAGGAGACTGTGATGGGACGGAAAAAAGGTGCATCATCCAACCCAGCTATTCCCATCAACATGATACGATACCTTCATATTTTCTGGGTAAACGTTCCTGTCCCTGGCCCTCTCTTCTCCCACACAAGTCTGGTACCAATCCTGTCTGGAGGCGACACTCTCTGGCACTCACCCACCCGGCTAATGCACCAACAGGTGTCGGAAACATTTCTTGAAGAATTTTCTGAAACTTTTATGATTATAGAAGAAAATTCTATCACTATCATGCCAATCGAAAGTGAACATTACATTCTTCGTTATCAGTGTTTGTTGCTGCCTTAAAACCACATGTATCAAATTTATATCCTTGTGTTTGATTTCTTTTATCATTTTCATTTCGCCTCTCCACTCTAAACAAGGACGTCCCTCGAACCAATTTAAGCTGTGCAGGCTTTTAGTCAGCCAGTACAGGAGGTGTAACAACTACTGTTATGGTTATTGTGTGTTGTTCCACTGATCCGGTCATTAGCCACGTACACCTGAGTCATACTATTAAAACAATATTGCCCTATTCGCTATTACTAAATGTAGAGAAATAACATTAGAAGAGAGATATATGTGTGGAATGTTTTCTTGGAGAGAATATATTTTGTCTAATTTCATAGCCAGAAAAGATCTGACCACAACTTCCTCCTAATCGGGATATACCAGAAAACATGGGTCGACTCTGTATTCAGCAGTGTACTTCGGCGTGTCCTCCGTCAGGCCAACAGGGAATTTGTACATCAAAGGAAATATTTTCTCAAAGATTTCATACAGTACATTTCCCGTAGGTTATGTCTTACAAAACCTGACAATGATGATGATGATGAGGAGAAGGAGGATGACGGTGAGAAGGATGATGAGGAGGAGGAGGATAATGATGGCAATGATAATGACAAGGATGATGTGGCCGTGACCCGTTGTGCAAGGTTCCTAACCTGCCGCTGATGCCGGCCATTTCGTCTCCCAAACCACTTCCCACCCAGTGACCTCCTTACGCCTCCTGCCCCATAACTCAACCTGCTCTTCAACCCTGAAGGGAACTTCTCGTCCTCAGGTCCACCTGACTGTCCGCTTCCATATCCAGACCAACAGCTCCCAAGCCACATGCTCCACATTTATCGAAATTATACTTAAGAATGGTTGTTAATGAGATGTTTCGTCAAAGATATAACGTCCTCGGGAATCATCTGGTTGTAAAGGACATTCCGTAAGTATATAGGGTTTCATCTCTCTATGGCCGCCTGGCTCTTGGAAGTTAACACATTTAGGGAGAATTCTTTGTCCATATATATATATATATATATATATATATATATATATATATATTCATAAAGCGAAATGCCTGTATAGTACCATGTTATAAGAGAAAGGGGGACAAAAGTGAATGTTAAGATTCATGGGATATGTCTTGGATGTAACCGATAAGTTGTATGGGAGAGTGATGACTGAATGTACGTAACATACACAGACTTTCAGACTGAAAGTGAGGTTAGGGGGGGGGAAACGTGGACTCAGAATGGTAGAGGATGTATCTAGTGTTTACCCTGAGGAACGTGTTCGAGAAATACTTAAAGAAACAGAAGGACCGGTATGTAGCGTTTATGGATTTAGAGAAGGTGTATTATAGGTTAACGGAGATGCTCTGTGGAAGGTGACGCGAATATATGACGTTGGAGGAAAGCTGTCAGAAGCAATGTAAAGTTTTTATCAAGAGTGTAAGGCATATGTGCGGATAGGAAAAGAGGAGGGTGTGTAATGTCACCCTGGCTGTTTAATATGTTTATAGAAGGGTGGTGAGGGAGGTAAATGCAAGTGTCATTGAGAGAGGAGCAGGTATGCAGTCTTTCTAGATGGAGGTGCTTGGGAGGTGAGTCAGACGTTGCTTGCTGTTGACACGGCGCTGATGGCAGATTCCAGTGTGAAACTACAGACGTTGGTGTCCGAGTCTGGTAAAGTGTATGAAAAGAGAAAGTTAAGAGGAAATGTTATTAGGTTTGTCAATGGAGAGAGAAAAGTTAGCTAGGATGTAAGTCAATTTGGGAAAACTTAGAGGAAGTTGTGTGTTCTAGATACCTGGGAGTGGACGTGGCAGTGAATGGAAACAAGGAGGCAGAGATGAGCCATAGAGATGATGGAGGGGGGGGGGGATTTGAGCATTGATGTATGTGCGGAAAGAGAGGTTTTTTTTCTGAGAGGGCGAATGTGAGTTTGTTTGGAGATATGGTAGTCCATGGAGGAGGGTGGATATGTTGGAAATGAAATACCTGAAGTCAGTATATGGTGTGAGGAGCGTAGATCGAGCCAATAATGAGAGGGTAAGAGAAAGTTGTGGTTGTGAGAAGAGTGTGGTTGAAAGAGCTGAAGAGGGTGTACTTAGATGTTTTGGACATGTGGAGAGAAAGGGTGAGGAGAAATTGACAAAGAGGATATATATATCTCATAAACTGGTGGGAAAAGGAGAATGGGATACCAAATTGGAGATGGAAGGATAGAGCGAAAAAGTTTCTGGATGACCAGGACGTGAATAAGCTAGAGGGTGGAAGGCATGTACGGTATAGAGTGAACTGGAACGATGTGGTAAGCATGGATCGATGCGCTGTTAGTGGACTGAACCAAGGCTTGTGAAACAGCCGGGGCAAGCCATGTAATATTGCGTAAGGTATGATTTAGGACGAAGGGCTGTGTCTGCGATGCATAACCCATGACAGCTACAGAAGGGAGTGTGAGCGAATAAGGTCTTTCTTAGTCTCCTCCTAGCGCTTCCACTGGAAACTGCAGACAAGCATGAAAGAAAGATTGAAAAGATACATACGAAAGACAGGACACTTATCAGAGGAATTTTCGTTTCGTTTCAAAGGAGGCAATCCCGTACGTAATACTAAGTGTTGTTTAGCCTTGAAGTTGGCGGAGCCCCTGGACGTGAGGTTATATATATATATATATGTGTGTGTGTGTGTGTGACTCCTGTGAGGTGAGAATTCTTTAGAGAACTCTATCATCCTTCGTATATCGACGAAGACACATTCTGACCAAAGTTGTTTAATCCTTTATGTATCACTACAGCTTCTTGCCACCGTGAAACGTGTTGTCACACTTGTCCATGTGGATAAAAAATGTATTCGATATCGTGTGATGAAGAATTCATTGGTTCTTTTGATCATTGTTCGCCTTGTATCCCCAAAGTACAAGGTAAACCAAGTACCCCGCTATCCATGTTGACACTTCTTCAGATATTTCTTTTCAATACGCCACTCATCTTTATACCTGACGAGGAAGTAATATTTACTCCCGTCTCTGTAAGTGTCTACTCATGTCCGAGACCCTCCTTTAATCTGTGGTCGTTATATACCTCTTGTTTTCCACTGTGCTTCGTTCAGCAGTTCCTTTTCGCCTTTCCATTATGATTAGAGACTTTGTAATGTAAATTTGACCGAGGGCAACACAAGTACCTAAACACCTCGATGATATATTTGCTTCTCTCAAAGTTGTCCCTACTACATGTTCTGGTCGCCCTGAAAAAGATCCCTTTGATTATTGCAGATGTCCGATCATTATAGCCCAGAGGTAATGAAGAAAATCATTTATATATGTGGGTTTACGGTACACTGAGAACGTTACGCCTTGGTCATTCCTCCTTATTACCGTACTGAAAAACTGTAGTTTCTCATTATCCTCCTCCGCTGTAAAGTGCATGGCTCTCTTTACATCGTGCTGCATTCTTGATTAGTTCTCTGTTTTAGTTTCCTTGCGAACCCTCATTACTATGCCATCCACGTATCTGCACCACCTGGCACCCGTACCTACTTTTCTGTCGTAGCTGTCCGTCTCCGCAGTCTCCATATACACGCACGCCATGACAAAATTAAGGGATGAGGCCATAGCAAGGCCCCTCTGCTGCCTGTTTTCCCTCCTCGTTGGACGTAAATGTCCCAGATTGGACACACACAGTCGCTATCCTCACATACTCTGTTTCTGATACCGGCAGCTCCAGATCCTGGCGTGGCCCCTTCTTCCGGCTTGTTAGTAAATAAATCTTTAACATCGAAGTTTGCCAGCTTTTTAGTGTCTGAATTAATGACTTTCAGTCTTTCTATTAAACACTACGAATATCCTAGGTGTGCATCAACGATAGACCATAAACTGTTAGACAGGGACCCGGCTGACCGTTTGGCTAGCCTATGCGCAACGCTCCCATTGCCTGATGTTATGGGCTTTTGAACGTTTTGGTTTCCCTCATTCCTGGTGGACAGGGAGCTTCCTCGAATAACCTTATCAGTATCTTCCCCCTTTCTGAACTGTTTAGCACTTTCCTTACATTCTTTTCGAACAACTATACAGCTTCGCTATTCGAGTATTCCACAAACACCGTCTCTAATATGTTTTTTCATGATTCAGTAAGTCCCTTGTTTCACAACCTTAATCTGTTCTTTTCATCACAACCACTCGGTCAGTCTCCGCCCGTGTCAGCCTGTGATATCACCATGTCCTGGTCTGCACTCAAACAACTATGCTGCCATGGGAGTACCTTTGGTTGGGTTGGGTTTAGGACCTCCATACGCTAATGTTCCCTTGTGAACCGCTTATGAGCGTCACTATGCTCCCACTTATACTTTGAGTCATATATTCCTATTAACGCCTTCTGTCGTCTGTAGAATCAACCAGCGCAGCGATGATGCAGCTGAGATAGCACTGACAAGTGAACACCTAGATCAAGGCCACGCAATTGTCTGCATTATACGTGTCCTCCGTCATTCTGTTCCATTCATCCACCACACACACTCTAGAAGCAATTCTTTACATAACTCTTAACGAGTTTCTTGCTTAATTTCATGTACTGTTCTCTGGTTGCTCTGTTCATACATCTCTCGAAGAACTGCTCACTGTCTCCGTCATCGAAGACTTAAATGATCAAGTGTTTTGTTCTGGTCACTCCTTCCTCTTCTCTCTTCCAGTTTGAGCAAATCTAAAGCGTTTCCCTCTAACTCGGGTCTCTTAATTCTGGTTCCATTTTTGGTGCCTTCCTCTGGACCTTTTCTATTAGCTGTTTCTGCTTATTAAGGTTCGTTGACCTAACTTGAGAAACATGTTCTAGTTTGGCCTTGTGGATGGCGTGAGCATCTTGCTGAATATTTCCTTATCCATTAACTTGAATACTTTCCAAATATTTGCCAGCAGACAGCTGGTCTCCTTAACTATTCTCTAAAGGTGGGACTCTGGCTACAGGTGAAGGATGATGTTGATTCTCAAGTCTTTCTCAAACGCAGATTCCTGCAACATATTTCCAGGTGGATGATAATCATTCGAGGCCATATTTCGCTGTGTGTGTAAATGGTAGGGGTAATGTGATGCCCAGAGCAATGTATCAAGCAGTGACCATGTCAAGATTAGCGGTCTAATTTTTCTCATTCAAACCTGATTATATGGTTAGATGGGGATTTTATGAGAGAGAGAGAGAGAGAGAGAGAGAGAGAGTGTGTGTGTGTGTGCATACAAAAGTAGAACATTAACAGGTAATCCTACAGCTGCTGTGTGCAAGACCTGGTCACCCCCCCCACTCCCCATCCCCGCAAAAAAGAATTTATATATATATATATATATATATATATATATATATATATATCACAAGCTTTTCGTGAAAGGAGTAAACATTGATGTGAAAGAGGAAGAAAACTTGTTAGGACAGGAAGCAACGATACAGTGTCCGAGTGGGACCTTTATGGTTATATCCGCTTATGTCCTTCTTGCTTTGGACCGTTTATTTTTTCATTACTGGCTGTTGGAAATGACTCTTATGAATCCTTGTTCTTTATATCTTTTTTTCACTTCGGTAATATATATATATATATATTTTTTTTCACCATAGTCTGAATGTTATGTTTTGGAAAACTTTTCTCTGCTGGCATGTTTTTGTCCTGCGTCGTCAGATCGTATTCATTATGAAAGGTTTGTTTTTTAACTTAGTCATGAGCAGTTTTAGAAAGGTTTGTTTATATTCTTTGCTGTGCTGACTTGCTCTGGTAAACAGCTACTTCTCCGCTGCAGAATTCCTTTTTAACTTGACTCACAATTTTTTTGGTATACGAAATCTACTCTGCGTCATCATAATCCTCGGGCTGGGTTTAGTGTACCGTTCTTCCTCCACTGTCATACGGGTCTTTTGAAGGCTTAACATTATGACGGTCACACACACACACACACACACACTACTCTTACGAGTTCGCTTTCATTCTGACGGTGTGGGAGTTATGGACGGTGGTGGTGGCTGGTGAAGGCGAAGGGCGGGTGTGAGGGGTCGCTTGTGGCATCAGAGAGAGAGAGAGAGAGAGAGAGAGAGAGAGAGAGAGAGAGAACTACATGTTTGGCAGGAAAGGTCGTATGGCACAGGGGAAGGAATACGTATTTGGAGTGCTGGAGGCCAGAAGGGTAACTTGAGCAAGTTGGAGGCCTCACAGATCATAACATCCATCATTATACCATTTGTTGCCTATCCATCCATCGGCGATCCGTGCCCCTCCATCTTGGACGGAGGTGGAGACTCGGGTGTGTCGAGTTAAGCATGACATTCACGTAATCACTTGCCGCTGCCCCTTTATAGAGAGTGCCAGCTTAGGTTAGCTTTCTGTAATTAGCTTTACCACTACCGGAGTCCCTTGGTATTTTGATATGTAGGGCAAGGTGGAGGTAGGAAACGGCTAAGGATAGGTGGGGGGGGGGAGACTAGGCCGAAGATAGGATAGGCCGAAGATAGGAAGGTGTATGGACAGGGAGGAGGAACCGAGGGTAGCGAGGCGTGTGTGGAGGGCAAGAAATGGAAGGAGTTAAAGGGAAAGTGGGAGGATAGAGTAAAGGGGATAGAGTCAGGCTCACACACAAAGGTACCTAGTACACTCGCGGCAGTGACTGTCAACATTCTTTCAGAGCATCATCTACGCACACACACACATGTATCCTCTTCGTCAGCCTCTCTTCACTCCCTCTCTCCATATGTCCAAACCCTTTCAACACACCCTCTTCTGCTGTCTCAGCTATATTTTTTCTTATTACCACACTTCTTTCGTACTCTATTACTTACTCGATCGTCCCTCTTCACACCACATATCCTCCTCAGACATATAATTTCCAACACATTCATCATCATCCATACATAATCATCTGTAGCCCATGCCTCGCTTCCATCCTTCACCGTCGGGACTACTATACCTTCAAACATACCCATTTTCACCCCCCCCCAGATAGTGGTCTCTCTTTCCCACATTCCTCATTAATCCCAGGACCTTTGCCCCTGCACCCACCTTATGACCCACTTTAGCTTTCATGGTTCCATTTGCTGCCATATACCCTCTCTGATATCTAAATCACACGAGTTCCTCCAAGTTTCCCACCCTGACTCTTTGAGCTGTTAAACTTGATAACCTTGCTTTTATTCTCATGTACTCTCAACTTTCTCCTTTCACACACTCTCATCAACTCTGACACTAACTTTCAGTTTTCTCGCTTGAATTTGCCACCAGCTTCATGTTAACATCGAACAGTAACTGACTCGCCTCTCATGTACCGTTCATTCCCAGCATACTGCATATCAGACTAAGCTGTCATGATGACATCACACACCCTTACTTTAGACCCACCTTCACCTGCAACATCTCACCCTCTTCTCTACCTACTAGCACACACACCTTACTTTCTAGATAAAAACTCCTCGCTGCTTTTCGTGGCTTTCTTTCCATTCCATATATTCGTAACACCTTCCATAAAGCATCTCTATCAACCTCATCATATGCTTTCTCCAAATATACAAATACCACATAAAAATCTTTCTGCATCTCTGGTATTTCTTAGACACATCCATCAAAGCAAACACCCGTTCCACACATTCTCTACCACTATTGAAATAATAATGTTCCTACCTCGTATGATGCTTTGCGATTACCACTCTTTCATACAACTTAACATGTACACTCAACGAACATTTACTTCTATCACTCTAACATTCACCTTTGTTCTCCTTGTCTTTATGCTTTAGCACTATACATTTATTCCGCCAATCCGCAAGCATATCACCATTATCCATACACTGAAAATCGAAACTAACCAGTCAAATGCACATTCACCCGTTTCTTAAGAATTTCAACTGCAGTACCATCCACTCCAGCCGTCTTGCCACATTTCATCTTGGTCATGGCTTTAAACACGTCTTCTCTTTTCACCAAACCATTTGCCATGACTCCTTCACTTCACAAAGCTCCCTGAGCCAAACACCCCACGTCTGTTACCCTATCATCGAACAAACTCCGCAGACTTTCAAAGTGCTCACTTCATCTCATCCTCACTTCATCGCTACCCTTTCACCGATATTCTTGTTTCTTCCCTTGCTTTTCTCAAAACTATTAACCTCCTTTTTCCTATGCTTCCTAATGTTTGCCAATAATAGCTCACTCCAACTCTCACTTGCCTTCTTATTCAGTCCCAGAGCCGCCTTCTTGCTGTTTTGTTTTGAACATTTCCCAGTTATTTGCACTTCTTCACTGCCATATCCACACCCAGGTAGCTAAAGCACAAACTCACATTCTCTTTCACAAATAAGTTAACTTCGTCATCCCGTCACTAGCAACTTAATTTCGTCATCCAATCGCTCACTGCCCTTTTTCACCTTCCCACCTCCCACCTTTCACATACCACACACTTCTCTCGCGCATGTCATCACTGCTTTCCTAAATCTCTCCCATTCCTCACCCACTCCTATTCCCTTACCCATTTTCATGGCCAGGTGCTTAAGCATTAATTAAGACCCACTTCCCGTGGATTATTTCATTTTTACTCGCCTCATTTTGGAGCTCGCTTCCTAAAACAATTTCACATGTTCCCACAACTCCCCCTTCAGCAGAAGTATTGCCTCCTTACCCTAACCCTTAACTTTACTCACAAGACATTTCCAAACCATTCTTTCCCCTTACCCTTGAATTTTCTTTTCTCTCAGAGCCAGAACATCCTGGTTCCTTTCCTCAAACATACTAATTGTCTCTCCTTTCTTCTCATCTTGGTTGCATCCACTTCACATTTACACACCAAGGTTAGGCCTAGGAAGAGGATGAGTACTCCTCGCTTGGCTCCCTCTTATCTTTTCATCTTTTAGAAATTGAATTACAAGAATGGGAGGGCTTCCGGCCCCCTTCTCCCCTCCCCCCACGCTACCGTATCTGGGGTGGTTACCATTCACGTCTGTTGTTGGTGTTATTATTTCTGTCGTGCATGGAAATAAATGCGGGTTGATGGTGCGTAAACTGACGCATAAAACTGGCTCATAATTCCTCTGGCTATGAACCAACAAGGGTGAGACTCTTTAATGCGTCGCTTAGCCCAGACAATTCGCCCTTTTAAAGTTAGGGATAATAATGATAGTTTTCACAGAGTGTGTTTTGATATTTACGTCGAACCTAAGCATGTTATGGTCACAAGTTCCTAGATATTCTCCAACACGGGTGTTAGTTACTAAGAACTGGGATGCAGGAACTAAATCAAGTATATTAGCTTCCCTCGTCGGCTTGGTGAGGGTTTGGTACAGAAAACTGTCTTCGATAAAGTTGATAAGTCTAGAAGATTCACTCTCTAAATCACTTTTATATACCTGAGATAGTTTGCTGGTTGATTTTTGGGAGATTAAAATCCCCAGAATGATCGAGTCATTACCCAGTATTGCTCGTTGTAAACTCTCTTACATAAGTGTCTGTATCTCTTACAAATATTTTGAAGTCTAATAGACTGTGCTCGCACATCAGATCGTTGCTGTGTTCAGAAATATCTCTGGTAGACCCATGATATCAACGAGTGCACTGTTAAAGAAACAATACAATTCGGCTATTTTGTTTCGGATGGATCGTATATTCATGAAAAGTCCATTTAGTTTCTTCGAATGATTTCTGTACGAGAGAGAGAGAGAGAGAGAGAGAGAGAGAGAGAGAGAGACGTTATGTAGAGAAACAAATATAGTCAACAGAGAAATGTTACGGGGGCTATTTCCCAGGTTTGGGTACTGTAATCCATGGCTAATGAGGCCTCACTTAATGTTAATTAATATTCGTTAGGCAGTAAGTGTAGACAGTGTGAGGAGCAGGTATTACATGGGTAATGTGTACTGTTGTTTGACATAACGTGAGCTGGAGATCCAGTCAAGCACGACAATTAAGAGGAATATTGCTATTTAAGACGGTTACGGGACAATATATCCAGAGGGAAGATGTTAACTTGTTTATCCCTCTCTTTCTCTCTCTCTCTTTATATATATATATATATATATATATATATATATATATATATATCTTTCTCTCTTTCTCGGAAAATAATCTTTCCCTTCCCGCATAAGAGTTAAGCATTAGCCTTTTCATTTATGTGAATAAGAACAACCGTAACACCACACACTAACTAATTCGGGATAAGATAAGGAACACGTTCATGGCTTAGGATTATGCTCTGCTAAAACCTATTTTAACATTTTTAACATTTCGATCCAACATGTTTATGGAAACATTTCACAAGAAAGCAGCCCACTTTTTCCTAGTGTTGCCTTGTGCTTCCCGTGAACTCCGTGAGGATCACATTAACACAGAGTTTCATAAACATTTCGTCCTAAGTTTGCCCATTACGTATTCCCCTCTCGCCCAGAAACTTTTTGTGGGGTGTAATTTCGCTCGGCAATTATGGATTTTTTTAGGGGAAAAGTTTTTGTTTATAGGTCCAATGTGAATTACATTTTCATCAAGATAATTGATAGTATGACAGGAACTGGAGTCACGTGTGTGTGTGTGTGTGGGTGTGGGTGTGCAATTGCCCATTTGTACTGTACGGGGAGGAAGTTTCACGTTCGTGGGGTCCCAGCTGTTGAACATTTCCTACTATAACACAGAATTTTTAAACTTTATATGCTGCTTGCGTTTGCCACATCCTTGTTCAGTTTATTCCATTCCTCCACCACACTTATACACGTACTTCCTTACATTGGAACAAGTGTCCTGCTTAATTTTGTTATACCCTTTGGTTGTTCAGTCCCTACATTTTTCGAAGACTTGTTCATTGTCAGTGTTATCAATGTAGTTTAAAAAAATTAAAGGATATGATCAGGTCACCCGTTACTCCTCTTTCCTCTATGGTGGGCAGAATTAAGGCCTCAATCGTTTCCTTTACATTAGTTCCCTTAAGTCTGGTACCAACTTTAATACCCTTTTAGGGCGTGTTCTTTAGAGTGGATCGGTGTAACTGAAAGGGACACAAAACACATTTAACAATAACAGCAACAGTGCGTTATTGGTTAAGGTACATAGTCGGGTAACCCAGGGACAGTGACTACTGGAGGTGCTGGATTATGGTGAAGAAGGAGAGGTAAAATGAGGTAGGTTGAGCAACAAGAGACAGGCTTGGCAGGGGTCCTGTTATGCTGGTGAGGATGCGAAATGAAGCAAGAGCACGTGAGAGAAGCGCTTGGCTGCCCAGTCTACGTGGAGCTCCTGTAGGAGGTGGGTGTGGCGCATATCGTGCCTCCTGGAGTGTGCTTGGATTGCAGGAGTGCTGCGGGGCGTGGCCGTAGATCCCTTGTGCTGCTCGTGACGGGCGAAGGCGATGTTCCAAGCGAGTCCTGCCGAAGGTGAACGTCAGAGATAAGGCACCACAAGGAAACCTGCCAGAAAGATGAAACGTCAGTTACGTTGGGACTTCTGCTGACGGGAGAGACACTGTAAGGGCGTCTGGGTCTGTAGTCATATGGCCAAGATTTCAGGAACGGGAGTGGTACACTTGTCTGGAGCGAGTCAACTGCCCGACTGCCTTCCAGCGGTGATGCACTGGTATACAAAAGGCAGGAAGGTCAGATCATGAAGGCGCTATCCTCAAAGGGAATTGGAAAACGACACAGCTGAATGTCGCAAGCTATGACCTCTCCCCATGCCGTTGGACTGAGGATAGGTCCGTAAGAGCGGCCCTTCTCATGGAAAGGTTCTGGTCATCTATTTAGCGGAATAGTTACTTCGGCAGCTTTTGATTTGTCACCGCAAAATATCGTGCAGCCTTAGGTTGGGCCACCAAACTCATTTTCTGGGAGTAATTAGGTCCGGTGAGGTAAGACGCAGTGACCTGCCACTAAGTCAAGGCGCCATCAGTAAGGCGACTTTTTGTAAGGGGACAGTGGGTTGCAGCACCCTCCTCTGGACCTTCTCTATTAACATTTTGTGTTTCAGGTGCAGTGACCAAAGTTAAGAAGCATATCCTAGCTTGCTGAAAATTTTCTTATCCATATACGTGAAACGTAATGTAGGGACGATGTCAACCCCCAAATACCTTCCACACATAGATTCCTATAGCTTGTATCCTGCTAAAGACTATTCATATTGATACCTCATTTTACTCAGCCACATCCTCATTATTTTACACTTATTCATACTGAATTTCGTCTGTCAAGTTTCAGACCAACTTTTGAGTGTGTCATAAGCCCCTTGTAAGTTGATGCAATCCTAAGTACTTTTCATCTCACCCAGTAACCTCTGCATCATCTAATACATTTCGGTAGGAGTTTCTACCTTCCAGCAAGTCAATACCATAGATCAAGAAGCGTTGTGGTCCCAAAACAGAGCCCTGCGGCACTCTGCTGGTGACATGAACCCATTTTAAGACGGTTCCTCCACCATGAGCCCTTTTTTGCCCATCCAATATGATGATCTCTCATCCACCGGAGTCTCCCCCTTATTCCTGCCTTGTGATTTTCCCCCCCTTTCTATGCGGTATAGTGGCATATGCAACCTGGTAGTCCAGATACAAACTTTCTGTCCAGCCCTATCTTTCCTCCAGTACAGAGCTCACTCTCTCGTAGAAATCTAATGAGTTCATTAAGGATGACCTTCTTTCACTGAAATCATGCTGCTTCACACGAGAGTAATTTCTTCTCTGCAGGTCATCCACTTCCCTTCTGATTATGATTTCCAGTACCTTACAGACCAAAGTCATCAGTGAGACCGGTCTGTGGTTCAGTACCTTTTCCTTTCTAACAGTTTGGTATGAAGTTTACTCTTTTCCACTTCCTTGGCACTTTTTCTTTCTCCAGCGACATCTTGAGCAGTTTTGCAGGAGCTCTGTCAAGTGTGTCTGTACACACCTTCATCAGGACCATGAGCCTCGTATAAGTCAATACCGTTTACTCTTCTGATAATTCCTTTTTCTTGTGGATATTTTTTCCCCAGTCCATCTCTTTGATGTTGGGGCTAAAGTATCGTCCACTGTGAAAACACTCTTCAACCTGTCATACAGCTTTTCACGTATCGTTACATCATCCTCTACAATTCTTTTTGAATGCCTGATGAGCTGCTCTTTAACTGACAATTTACTCTTGATTAATCCAAAGAAAATTTTTGGGTTTTTACGTTATGAGCCCACAACATTCCTTTCTAAGTTTCTTTGATCCTCCTTTAGTATCCGGCTACACACACACACACACACACACGCACACACACACACACACACACACACACACACACACAGAGAGAGAGAGATAGCATCATGCACCCAACACCAATCCACTCCCAACTTGAAAAATGAGAAGAAAAAATTTCTAGATTTTAATTTTCCCGTTTAGTAAGATTAATGTGCTTTTGATGAGGGTTCCATCAACGTTTTGGCTCCAGTTTCCATTTGGATGGGCAATATGTGTGGAATATTGTCTCGTGGGAAAACAAGCAATCAATGTAATCAAACCAACGGAGTCAGTCGCAGCAGCCAATCAACGGAGGCAATGATTACATTCAATCAACGCCGCCAGGGCGGGCGGCTGAACCACTGAACACGGATATTCAACGCAGCCAATCAAGGGAGCCAAGCAGAAAAACCCGTCAACGCCCATAGGCAAGCGGTTACGAAGTTTTCTCCTAGGATGATCAGAGGCGCCTAACCTTCGCATACGTCCGTGGCTCATTCCAATGCCTCCAAAGACCCAATTTCTACCTATCTCTCCATCGAAAACTCACAACTCTCGTCTCTCCTTTGACGTTTCTGTAATTCCACTTCTTGACTGAATGAACATACTTGGTATTACTGTAACATCCATTCTTTCTTGGAAACCCTACATTACAGGAATAGCGAAGTCTGCCTCTAAGAAACTGCGTGTCCTTGTATGGAGTACTGCTCTCACATTTGGGGTGGTTCTACCTGTTTCCTTACTTGACAGAGTTGAGTCGAAAGCGATCCGCCTTATAAACTATTCCAGGCTAACTTCCAGACTTAACCCCCTTGCTCTACGCCGCAAAGTTGGTTCATTTTCCCCCTTCTATAGTTATTATTTTGGCTTTTGTTCTCGAGAACTGGCTACTTGTGTGCCCCCGCTACTAGCTAGACCACGCAATACTCGGCAAGCTGCTGCATCACATGATTATTGTGTGGCCATCGGCAACTCGAGGGTGTACCGTTTTGATAACAGCTTCTTTCCCTACACTTCAAACCTTTAGAACACTCTACCTTCTCCTTTTCTTTCCCAATAACATTGACCTGGCTCATTTCAAGAGACAAGTCTTTCACTTTCTCAAAAATTCGTAAATACTTTCCCCGTCTTTTTTTCCCCCTTTCTCTCTGTATTTCAATTAGGGCCCGTCATTGATGTGGACTTTTGTCCGTGAATGGAGCTTTCAACTTAAAAAAAGAATATGTTAGATGCTGCTGCTTTACTGATAGTAGGTCGAAAGTTGATAAACTTGCCGAATGACAGTAAATAAACCAAAAGTGTGGTTTATACTGATGAATTCTTGACGCAAATCATCGTAATGTGGTAATATCTGGCAAATATAAG
>JAYMFT010045213.1:0-15455 GCA_038088735.1 Panulirus argus | reverse complement strand
ATATTAAGAAACTCTACGACAAATGAGAATAAGGATGGCGTAAGAAAATACAGAGATGGGAAGAAAATACTTAATGCTCTACCGTTTCGACCAACAGAGCCTTCCTTTGAAAGCTCCATGAGAAACACTCATCTTTGTCCTCCTTGCCTTTATACAGTGGCCCTATACATGCATCCCGCCAATCCTCAGGCACCTAAACATAATCTATACATACACTGAAAATACATGATAACCAATCAACGAGACAGTTACTCCTTTTCTTAAGAAATTCATCTGTAATACCATCCACTCCAACCGCCTCTCATCTTACGCAAGTCTTTATTCACCTCTTCTCTTATAACCAAATCACTTCGCATATTCCTACCTTACCCAAATTCCCTACATCAGCCGCAATGTCGTCAAACATATTCAACAATACTTCAAAGTACTCGCTCAGTTCCCTTTTTACCTCATCTCTGCCTGTTACCACTTCCTCATTTCCTTCCTACACCGATATCAACATTTGTTCTCTTGTTTTTCCCACACGATCAACCCACTTTCAAAACAGTTTCTTTTTCTGTCTGAAGTTTGTTGACACTCGTTCACCCTAACTCTCATGTGCCCTCTTTTACAGTCCCTTGCACCTTCCTTTTGACATTCCGTCATATAAGTAAAGGACGTCAGCATGAGAATGAAAGGATGTCACATCCTCATCAAAAAATTTCAGTCAAAGAGTGAATTTTAAGTATACAGAGTAAGGAAGGAAGTAGTTAAAGTGGTTTGGCAAGGTGCAAAGCCGTTCAAATATATGCTTTTTATCCCGTCACCAACAAAAATAGATCGTTCTCAGTCTTTGGATGGTGCAGAGCAGAAAGAAGAACACGAAATCTGGCAATTTAGAGGCTACATCATCTAAGGTCAGCTGTAGGAATTCAGCGCCAGGAACCCTTCCCGCCATGAACAATATTGCTTACCAGTTGCCCTGGTAAAACACATCAGTGATGTGGCACAGGATGTCTACGATGATGCCGACAAAAATACTCATGTCGTCTGTTGTGTCTAAGTACCCAAGAAAAGATCAGAGGAGCTTCTGGAGAATCTTCGTTAGTTTGTCGTTTCAAGTAATGACACTATAGTTCAGTTTCAGGAGTGCTCCATCTTTGCAAAAGCTTATCAACACGAAAGTCAAGAAAATATACTGGATCATAGTCTTACAAATCTGGATGATCATTGCATCCATCTGACAAGATATGCTGGATGACATTTTCAATGAAAACGATATGGACGTAGTCCGCAAAAGGTTCAGCACGACATTCAAAGCAGAATATGGAAAATATTTACTAGGGCACAGAACCAAAGTGGTGGAACTTTGAAGTAAAGCTCATGCTCCAGATGAGGTCCTATTGCTAGGAGAGGAGAACATTTTGCAAGATATACATTCAGCAGTAGATGAAATAAAGATATAAAAACGACAGGTTTTGATCAATTCTATCCAAGAATGAGAGAAGCGGAAATATAGTTTAGCCCTTATCTACACCGAAAATTCAAGAGAATCGGAGGTCTACCAATGTAAAGTCAAAATTCAAAAAAGAAATAATTGATTGGAGCGACAGAGGGAGACGAGTACTTCTGAAGAGATCGAGCATCATCGGTGGGAGATTTGAGCGCAAAAGTAGGGGATGTGGCAGATGAGCGTATAATTGGATAGCATAGGGTACCCGATGCAAACGATAAATGTGAACAGCTTGTCGAGTTGTGTGCTGAAAAGAGATTGGTGGTCGGGAGTACCTGGCTTTAACCAGATGCATGCATAAGTATACGTGGGTGAGTTGAGTTGTGGTCACGGGGCATCACTGGATTATGTACCAATCGACAGGCGTACAAAGCAGACACAGTTAGATCTTAGAAGATCTAGATGAGTTGATACGATGGGATATCTGTTCACTTCGTGGTGGAGGCGTCTATGAAAGTTTACATTGGCTTTAGGAAAATAGGAAACGAGCGGAAATACCAAGAGAGACTACGTGATGAGTGGATTAAAGTGAGATTAAGGAAACAAAGGGAGTGGATGAAGATTGGAAAGTACAGTATTTAAGGAATACAAAGGAACACAAAGAAATTCAAACAGCAACAGACCACTGAGGCCCTTCTAGACTTGGTAGAAGATATCACAGATTAGTGTAATAAAAGTTCCAAGGTATAAAGATCATTCGAAAAGAAAACCTGCGAACTCTGTGTAATAACGAGGCGCAAATAATGCTAGTCATGGACTTGAGGCGAAATATCAAATCTGCTCTTAAACGCATTTCTCGTACTGCTTTCATCCACTCTAACCAGTAAATTATTCTTTATGTTAACAGCCCTGTAGAGGAAAAGTCCTTCGTTAGATATAAGTATTTTCTTTTTTTTTTTTAATAAGTCACCGTCAGAAGTCCTGCTTTAGGCTAAGCCTGTACTGAAATATAAAGAGGGTTTAAGAGATAGAAAATTAAGGTAAAAAGAGAATGAAAATAACCCAAGAGTTTTAAAGGAAGTGGAGATGCTGCTTCTTAAAATGGGACGCGTCGTAGCTGTTAGGAAAGATATGAAGGGGTAAGGAGTTCCAAAAACGTAGAGACGTAAGGAACGAAACAGGCATCACAACAGATCACCCTCGGGCTGCCAATAGCCAGAAAGTAATTATTTGACGCAGTAGGTCACCAAGTATTACGTAGGCACGTTAATGGCGGGGGCACATAAGCAGCCATTTCTCTGGAGCAAAAACATGCGTATTTTCTAGGAAAATGAGAAAGAAAAACAGCACCGCTAGGTAAGTAAATGGGTCAAGTTGTGAGGTCAGAATAAGAGAGATAATAAATCGCAGAGCTAGAAATTCTCCAGACTTGGAAACAGTACTTTATGCGAGAAAGAATGTATTCTTGTTATACGATTCAACACTTCAACAGAAAAAAATCAGCGGCATCTACACGGAAATCCTAATGTCTTAATAACCATATTTGTAATGTTGGTTTTCAAGGAAAATGCATTAGTGCCAGTAGAATGCATGAGAGCTAATAATCTGTCTGTCTTTAATAATGAAACCGAAAGAATGCAGTAAACTACATACCAATAAAGCGCTGGAAAAGATAAGCAGAAATCGAAGAGGCGAATGCTTGAGAAGGAGAAATTACCTAATTGAAAGGTAAAGTGGGTCTTAAGGAAAGAGATCATGCACAACAATTCTTCCAGACTTCTGTGACAGAGTCAGCGCTGGTCTAGATAAGAGAGATTGGTGGGTGAATTACACTGGATTGCCAAGAAGCACGTGACACCCGTTCTACGCCAGAAAACTGGATTTTCAGGCAAAGACTAAAGCTGAGGGGACGTATGTCAGAGGCGCGTTTTCTAGCTGGGGGTGGGTTAACCAGTGGTATACCGCAGGGCTCGCTCTGATGTGTAAGTAACTTGACAGAGGAGTTGAAGTAATATCTCAATACTTCGGCAGATAATGCTAAGTCATGAGGGAAGTAAGGAATGACCGGGATGATGACAACTTGCAGAGAAAAAGCAGACTCGTGGGTTCGGTATATATAAGACTAATAAAGTTCAACCCGACCAAATGTAAAGAAATGAGTGTGGGACACACCGAAAAGGGGATCTAGTTATGATTATACTCTTGCCAGAGACACAATTAGAAAGCGGCTAATCAGGCTAAGGGATTCAGAGGGTAAAATTGCAGAGGATGATGTAAGGACATGTGAGGAATCAAATAATAATTTCAATGGGTTTTCGCTGTGAAAAACAAAACGCTACAACCCCAACGCTAGTGAGACAGGATGGGTAGGAAGTTCTTAAGAACATGAAGATATCTAAAAATTATTAAAAGACATTAACAGAATACTTAATGGGTCTTAACCCATTAAAAGGTTCATGACCCTGTTGAACATATGTGTAGATGCCCTAGATAGACCTCTTGAGAAACTGTTCAAAATGTCGCTGGAGAAAGGCAGTGTGCCAAGGCAGTGAAAAGGGGGCAAACCTCATACCCATCCACTAGAAAGGAGATCGGGAAGAGGCGATGAACTGCAGACGACTGTAGGCTGTAAGGTATTGAAAAAGATAATCAAAAAGCAAATAAATGAATTTTTACAGTGAAGAAATTACTCACGTGAGAGACAACACTACTTTAGGCAAAGGAGGTCTTGTGTAACGAACATTTTAGATTTCTACAAACGAGTGAGCTCTGTCTTAGACAAGAGAGCAGGGTGAGTGGATTTCTTGTAACTGGACAACCAGAAAGTATTGACACTGTACCACAAAGGAGGCTGATTAAGTAGCTGGATCACCCAGATGGAATAAAAGGGGACTCCTTCCCTTTAGATAGAAGATTACCGTAGTGGAAGGGAACAAACGACACATGTTAGAGAAGCTTTCTCCAAATGGGTGGAGGTCGCTTCGGAGTACCGCAGGGTCCTCTTCTGGCACTGCTACTCTTCTTGATCTATGCGTATGAACTGTCAGGATACATGGACTCCTACCTGAATATGTTTGTAGATGATGCAACGATCATGAGGAAAGTGAGAAGCAGGCAAGTTTGCATTAACTTACAGGGGGACCTAAACAGACTCCGAAGTTGATCTGATGCATAGTTGATGAAATTCAACCCGAACAAATGGGAAGTAATGAGAATGGGAGAGAGTGAAGGAAGGCCTCACTATGATTATCATCTTGCAGGAAATAGGCTTTAGGATTCTACATATAGGAGGGGCCTGGGAGTTGACATCGTCCCTAACTTATCACCAGGGTTCCAAAATAAGGAGAATATTAAAGACGACAAATTGTCTGCTGGCAAATGATAGAATCGCTTCCAAGTATTTGGATATATAAACATTTGGCAAGCAAACCTATAAAAGCCAGAGCTGGAATATGCTTCTTAAGCTTGCCCACTGCACCTCAAGAAGCAAAAATAGTTAAAATAGACTGTAAAAAGGAAGCAAGAAAGATGGTACCAGAACTATGAAAGATGACGTGCAGGAAAAGGTTGCAAGACTTAAATCTGACCACCATAAAAAGAGTGAGAGGTGACCTGATCACGAACTTAAAGTTTTTAAAACAAATCGAGTGATGCAGACAGATATATGTAGAGGTAGGACAACCAGAGAATGTAACTTGAAATCAAGCAAGAAACTTGTTAGAAAAAGATGTAAGCAAATTCTTTTATAGGATAAGAGTTGTGAAAAAATGGAGAAAAAAAAAATTGAAAGAGGATGTAGTAAATCTGAACAGCATACAGATAATTACTAGATCGTACGATAGCAGAAAATGGTACAGCACAAATGGGCAATCATAAGTTATCAATTACACTTAAAGATAAGTTTTTCATTTATGGAAATCTATTATTCGACTACCAATGGCATCTCAGCTATCATTAACATAAGCGTTTATCAAATTCTGAACTAGATGAGCAGTCACGAACCGTATCTCTGTCTGCTAACCATCGACCAATCATATCCCCCTCTGGCACAGCCCCTCCATGGGGCGTTATCCAATCACCGTACGAAACCTCCGACTTGGTGCTCCCTTACGCCGCATATATATATATACCACTTATGGATGTCTGTGGCAGATTAGCTGGTGTTGGTCGTGGTGGTGACAGTCTTCCCACAGCGCCTTAAGAACTGTACATAATTTTACCTCAGACTTAAGAGTTAGAGTCGTTGTATCTCTCGGTGGGATTCTATCAGCTTGTGGATTTATGTGGACTATATGTGTTGGAGAGGAGCGTTGACGAGACGTGGTTGACAGTGGTGTTTATGATTCTACCACTCAGCTCCGGTTGAGTTGCACATCTAATTGGTTAATACTGTGGTTGTTTAGGACCATAGCTATGTCCTCTATCACCACAGCTGTGTTGCCAAGCACCAAATCCATGTTTTCCAGTACTATGCATGTTCTATCCAGCATCATATCTATATTGTTCAACACTGTACTTATGTCACCTGACACCATAGTTTTGTTGTCTAGCACAATGCCTATGTTATCTAACGCCGTAACTGTGTTGTCTAGCACCACATCCATGTTTTCTAGTACTATGCATATCTAAACTAGCCGTACATCTATGCCGTCTAACACTTATCACATATACAGTCTAACACCATAGTTAAGTTGTCTAGCAAAATAATCATATGTGAGTTAGCATCATGAACATGTTGCCTAACAACTTATTTATGTTGTCTGGCATCATATTCAAGTTGCACAGTGAAAGATCAATGCTGTTTAGCTTCAAAACCATGACGTCTAATACCACCGCAGTGCTATACAACATCATAACTATGCTGTCTATCACCAGAGCTATTCTTTCACTATCATGGATATGCTTCTTAACAGCATGATTTTGTTGGTCAGCACTCGATCTGTGTTCCTACCGTCTCATGTTGTGAAGTACCTAAGCTATATTGCCCACAACTGTGTTACTTTGCGATATAACTATGTTGGCTAGCAACATACTTATGTTGCTTAACACCATATTGTGCTGTCTAGAATCGTATCCATGTTCTGTAAAAGAAATCATCCAAAGTACCAAATTATTCTAAAAGATCTTGTCATGGTTTTAAATGAAAACCTACTGTTATTTCACACGAAGCAGTACATTATCTAAGCATCTATCCGTTAGTTATCCCATTTCTTTTTCTGCATATTTGGCAATTAATATCTTTTTCATCAGTTCACTACAACAACATCGCCGACTTTATCCTTGCCTTTTTTTTATTGCAGTTGGTGAAAATTATACTTGACATCTTAGACAGAGGCCCAACAGAGATGTTCTTGGTCGTCCTGGCAACGCTCGCTGCCTCCACCATGGCCAGGATACATACAGGTACATACGCCTGGTTTACCAGACTGTGTTAGTTCGGTCTTCAAACCCTTCGTATCTTGCTAGACTCACGTTAGGGTCAAAAGAATCATAGAATATCGTCAGCCTAATGTTACATCATCTGCATACCGCTGGATTATCAGACTTTTGCGGGGTCTCTATCATCTTGCTGTCACCAGCCTCATGTTAGGTCGGCTGCAGCATGGGTTTAAACATCGGGCTCGTGGAAGGTTAAGGGCCTTAACTCTTTGCTTGGTTACCATGGTCATGCCAGGTCACTGGTCTCACGGGGTCTCACTAGCTTTACATTAGTTAGGCAACCCCGCACTGGGTCTTCAGCACCAAGCTTAATCATTAGTCTCACTGTAGTTCGCCAGGAACCATACGGGGTCTTTAGTATTATGCTTTGTCAATAGTCTCGCAAGTCTCGTAAAATGACAGATGGTAATCTCACGATCTCTGGTTCAGGTGTAGACCAATGGGCAACAGATATGAGCGAGGCGATGAGCAGCGTACTGGAGGCCACGTCCCAGCCCTCCTGCTCCCTCATCCTCCTCACTGATGGTGTCGCCTCACCCTCCACCATCATCAAGGTGACGTGTGTTCTCATATGACGCTCGGATGTCCAGGTAGTACTCGCTTTTGCGTCGCATCCATAGGGAGTTTCCACCGTCTTAACGTACTGCTAATCAGTAAACACCACTTGTTTAGTGTCAGTGTAATGTTAGTACTGCTCAAGTGGCGAGATGCAATACGTGTTCAGTTCTGTTTCCCTTATTCTATTTTGGCCTTTTTTACGTATTCTCATGTCTGTTTCTCCAGTCTAGTAAAGTTAAGTATGTCTCTGAAGACGCAATAAAAGAGTTAAGGGTTTGTCACTGAAACCTGGCCTGATTTGAGGAACCTGCTGCTCCGGGACATCATGTAAAGCCATTCACTTTTATCATGCAAGGTGACGTCAGTGACCAGCTGGCTTAACGCCACAGTGACTCATATGCTTCATAAATTACATCAGACACTGGCACTCGCATCTGTTAGTAAATGCAGATGATTTTGGGGAAGGCTCCACTCATTTGTGGCGTGCAGCTGTGTCTGCCCACAGCTGCAGGTGAACCTCCAACATTCGATGTCTGCCTTGAACACTAATAATGAAGACACTGTTCTCACTCTAGTTTTAATTTCATTGAGATAATTTTCATATACATTTAGTTATTATAATCAGTATCATTATTATGATACACGTCAATTTATTTTCATGCTTTCTGAAAAATTAGTTTTTCCTAGAAGGCACTATGCTCGAAAAAGTTAATCCTATTTGGTGTACAGTTAACACACACAAAAATAGAAAATCTGTATCCTTATCTATAATGATACAGTAATAAATATATTTTCATCTCTCAGGCTGTGAGCAGCGAGAGCTCTTCCCCCCGGGGTGTGACGGTGATGGAGGTGACGGCAGTGGAGGACGGTCAGGACGCTAACGTGACGCAGGCGATGCTCTCACACCTGGTCGGCCAGGCGAGGCAGGTAGGTCACTCATTTTACTTCTAAGGCGGCCAGATCACTTGTGAGGTGGGCAGTTCGCCTTCCCAGTGCTGCAGAGTCAGGAAAGTCGCTTTTACGTTATGGCAGAAGGGGGTTGGTCACTCTCACACAACTGCTGAGGAGGATTGGTCATTCTCACGTTATTGCTAAGATGGATAAGCCAGTCTCTCAAAATTTTTGAGTCTGGTAGATCTTATTTACATCCCTTCTCAGTCGGGAAGACTAAGTGGGTTATCCCACTGTCACATTGCTATTTAAGATGGTAGCTCACACTCAGAGTACTGTGCCATTAAGACGAGTACATCAGCAAATGATGTACACTCGCACATTACTGCTGAGGCGGGTAGGTCGCTCCTACGTTAATGCTCGGGCGAGTTGGTCTCTCTCACAACCACTGATGTGCGTAGATGAACTCTCTCATAGATGCTGAAGTGTGTTAACACTTGTACATGGCTTGTACATGGCAGTGAGGGTGTTAGTTCACTGAAAAGTTCACGTTGCAGAGGTCATCAAGTTGATCCTCTCGACAGCTTCACCTGAGTCGCAGCTGCAGCAACAAGGGCAACACATAGTGCTGGTTCTGTCAAGAATCTGTTGGATGAGTCTGTGGAATGAGCCAGATTTATTTAGCCGATTCTTGGTGGGACGACGTCGCTGCTTCTCTGACCTCCTCACCCTTGGCCAAAGACTGCTGGTGCTGGAGATCGGCTTTGTCCTTGGACAGATGCCAGTGAGCTAAAGGATAATGAAGGATTCTATCGTCAACTCTTCCAGTTGCCTGAGGGTTAATGGAGGAGTAACAAGCCAGCGACCACGGGAGGGGGAAACTCTACAGGTTATAAGGGTACTGCAGGTCCCTCTCGGCTCTGGAATATGAAAGCTGACCCCCTCATTGCAGGAGGAAGGCATAGGCAACACAGTTGCTCCACTGTAACATACTAAGGGTTTAAGAAGCCGAGTGACATTTGACGAAATATGGGCAACACCTCCTGGATATACCGTAAGTGTTACACGGTCAGGATAAAGGAGGGAACGAAAGCTGTGGCCAGACAACTGATGTGTAGTGAGACGCAGTGATCCTTATGACGTGATTTCCGTACCGGATGAGGAAGCGATGGTTAAAATGTGGTGGGGAGAAGAACCCCGTATCCTTCCTCACCATCCTTCTCACCTTGAGTGTCTCCCTCATTTTTCATCTTGCCTCACCTTGCGTTTTCCTCTCAACCTGTATTTTGTTGCACCATTTGTCTTGCCTCACTCTGTACCTTGCCTCATCCTGCGTCTTGCCTCACTCTGGGTCTTTCCATCCCCTTGGTCTTGCTTCAGTTTGTCTTGCCTAAACCTCTCCTGCTTCACCGTGTAACTTGCCATGCCCTGTCTTGCCTCATCCTGTCTTACTTCACCCTGAGTCTTGCCTCATCCTAAGTCTTGACTCATCCTGTGCGTGCTGTATTGTAAGTCTTGAATTATCCACTGTCTTCCCTCGCCCTGGTTCTTGCCTCACTCTGTATTGACTCACTCTGTATCTTGCCTAACCCTAGACAACCGAGATTTGGCACTGGTATCCCTTCCGATGATTTCCTTAACACACGGCAACTGTTACAATCTTTAATCAGTCCTGACGAGTCTCAATTGTTGCACCATCTGACATATTTACATAAGAAATTAAGTGTGTGTGTGTGTGTGTGTGTGTGTGTGTGTGTTGGTGCGCGTGTGTGTGTCCTACACTTATCGTGGATAACTACTGTATATGTCGTTGAAGTCACCAGTATGTGTTTGTGTGGAAGTGGCTGTACTGCATATGCTCAGTTTTAACAGTAATCTTTGAACGTTAGACATTGCTTGTCCTTGATTTACGAACGTTTAGGGTGGGTTTGGTTACTATTAGCTTGGTTAAAGGGGAGGTTTCATGGGGATGGTGGGCTATGAAGGAATAGTGGTTTATGAAGGGTTAACATTAGGTCTTTGGATCAAACTTCCTCCACAGTCTTACAAAACCCCATGGATTTAGCTTTGTCAGTGCTCTTTATCTTAACAATTTCCCACAAATGACGGCCCCTGAAAACGTAAAATTGACTGAATTACGTCAGTTGATTCAATCTTTTTAAAAAAAGATTAGACACTGCGGTGATACTAGGACTGATAACAGAAACCATATTCTAAAGCCATACCGCAAGTTAAACACCGTTCTATCCGCAGGCATACCTAAGAGCTGCGGTATATTCTCGCCTAGTAAGAGAAATTAGCCAGACTGATTAAGTTTTCGGAGATTTATTTTGTCTTGCAGCGGTTCAGCTGTAACTCAGTTGGTGCGGCAAGTAAAGCATTTCAAGTCATATCCAAGATACTATGCTTCAACCTAGCTTTCTTTATTCTATGTGCCATTTCTTTTAATATGATTTGTTAACAGAAACCTTTTAATCCTGGGATATCGCCCAACGTTTATAATGGTTGACAGTTAACTTGAAATCATTAAGGGAAACTTTTCTTTAGAGAAATATTCAGATCAGGATAAAACATATCCCTCCCAAATTCAACATAAGAGCTGAGGAGGAAATAAATGTCCTTCGGTGCTTCACTTGTCTCATGCAATAGAAATCACAGCACGCTATGAACATCCACGTATGCCAGCATGTTTGTTCATCAGCATTGCCAGTGGATGTTATGAAATAACAAATTTGGAGAAAAAATCAATTATAGAAAGAGCAGTCCCATGGGTGATTCATAGTCAGCAACGCTAACCGGTACGCCACAGAAGCTCATTGTGAAGAACTGAATAAGAGAGAACTTTATTCTGATAAAATTCAAAACAATAACGTAAAGTGTCTTTCTTTCGGGAAGAAAGTAGGGTCCATTCTATGGATAAAGGTATGCAGAAAGACGCTACGATTCCTGTATTCTTATACTGAAAAGCCTATATAAACTGAGGTCTCCAAATGCACTGAATTCACAGTGTATTGTTTTCCAACTCTTTTCATTAAGTTTACACATGATTCTATAACTTCAAAAAACATAAGTGTCATGTCGGTCTTCTAACTCAGGTTGTTGCCTTTGTTAACCGCCGATGACTGATCGCCAGGTGCGGCTGGGGTCGTGGTGCGTGAGGATGGTAGTAGTAAGCCACGATCCGGCCTTCCTCACCGCCTTTGCCGAGTCCTCCCTCAAGGGCCGCCTCCTGGTGTGGGCCACCAGGCTGCTGGTGGTCACCCGTCTCACCCTCCCACAGCTCCACGCCCTCCTGCCCACCCACTGGACCTTCTCCATGATGAATACCATCTTCCTCAACCTGGAGGAAACGACACCTAGGCCCAGGTAATATCCACAATGAAGGCCATCTCAGTTATCCTGGAAATTGCAACTCTCACCCTCAGATAACACAGAGAAACTACCATCATGCTCAGCTTGCGGGCCTAGGAACCCAGAGATGCGTAAGCTGTACAAAGCAACACCATAACCCTCAAGCTTAAGCTTACGATAGAGAAACAGGCAATCTACAAGCGCGTAGTATCTAGGAAATCACTAATTTTACGCTCAAGCTAGACAATTTAGACTTCCCTTAAAACACACCATAAATGGAGAAGGTTGATACATTAAACCGGGCATCAGAAAATCACGTCATTCCTTGCAGTAGATATGTACAATTTGAATGAACATGAACCCCACCATAAAGCGGGATCCACATGAACATTCATCTGTCGTGCAGTAACGAACTGTAATACTACGTGTCATGTACAGGGTCAGTGTGTACACCCAACTGCCGTACAGCCCAGAGGGAGCCCAGCTGGTGAGGGTCGCCGCCTGGACACCCAAAGATGACCTCCTCAACACAAGACTTCCGCTCTTCCCACGTAAATTCTCAAAGTAATTCTCCATGCATCATTCTAACGGCAATGTACGATCACAAAACATTATTTCTTCATCTGAAAATGCTTTCTGATATCTACTAATTGAGTTGTTTGGGTTTAAAGAGTGGTTCAGTTTCCCCTTGACTATTATCATTGGCTTCACATTTGTTTGCCATCACCACTTTTCTAGTATATATGATAAAACTGCGCGGCACACTGATTGAAGGATATAAGGTAGCACAAATTTTACAAATTCTAAAGTGCAATTTATTCTACTTATATCATTTCTTTGATTAATAATGTAATTAGTACCATTAACAATGCGCGAAAAAGTAAATATTTCATCGTTTAGCAAACTTACAGAAGAAATTAAAATAGTTTGTAGCAGCTACAAACATTTCCATGCAGTGTATTGAGAGGAGTGAAATGGTTGTTTCCCCAGCTTCTACAGTGCCACAGTGAATGTGACAGCTCTGCCATTCCCGCCGTACTGGAGCGAGATAGAGGCGCCTGACAACACTACACAGTACTCGGGCACCGACTACTTCTTGCTGGAAGCCATAGCAGAAGCCCTCAACTTCACCATCTACGTTGTCCCCACTGTCACATGGGCGGAGGTGAGTTACAGAGAGCTTCTCAACATTCACTCACACAACATCCTCCCTCTACCGCAGTTTGTGTGCTACGTTGTCGAGGTGTTGGAACAGCTCGATGTGAGCTCGCCTTCCACAATCCTTTAGTGTACCAGCAGTAATGTGTTCCGTCATGATGACCATTTGGCGTTCTATTTACGTGCTTCCAGTAATGCTCGTTAGAGTTAATTTGAAACTGTGTCAAATGACTGAGACTTTCCTCTGTTCGTTAAGACATAACTCCTGTGCTTCTAAAACTTAGTTTTGCCCCGTTATCATTTCTCTGGCATTAGGCGATATTTTGTTTGAGTATCCCGAAGCATTTAACTAATGTAGTTTGAGAAAGAGGCCTTATACTGAACAATTCTATACTTAACAAAACAAAAATAGGATAAACCCCATAGTTACTAATTATTGATCCTCGACCCGACTTGTGCTCCCTTAGGATCTGATAAACTCAAAATATTAGCGTTACCCACAAGTATCGCACTTCCTTTTTTCCTCTCTCTCTTATATAATCATACCTGCAAGTGATCTTAAACCAAGGTGTTCTCCAATATTGGTAAAAGCAGTGTGGTGGCAGGTTGCGCAGCGTGTGGAAGAGAGGGTGTCCTTCATGGCCACGGTGTTCCACAATGTATTACCGGAGCGCCTCGATCGCTACGACTTCTCCTTCATCTACGAGTATGGGTCACTTGACTTCAGCATGGCCTTGCCAGGCGTGAGGCCCCAGTGGCAGTCCCTCTACTACCCGCTCTCAGGCCTAGTGTGGGCGACCATCCTGCTCGTGTTACTCCTCACCCCACTCTTTCTACTCCTGGTGAGAAGGATATTCATATCGGTTTATTGTCCGTTTTTGCCATACAAATCTACACTGCAGTCGGGTGGTATACGTTGATGTAACTCACTCAGATGATGGAATTTACAATATTTCAGCGATCTTTTGTGCTCATGTATTCCTTACGCCATCGTCGGGCTATACCCACTTGGCACATAGGGACGTGTCTCAGATAATAAAGAAGTAGAAGACTTACAAAATGTGGGCAAATTGCTATCGTTGTGAATTACCAACTGCACATGCCAGCAGGCCATTGATAAGATGAAATAATCATATGCTTCCTATAGTACTGACATTCATTTCTGAGAACTCGTGGCAAGATTTCAGGAAAGACTGATGTCATTTTATGGTTCTTTTCTCTTCCTTTGAGCTATTACTTTACCATTACTTTACCACGAAAGACATGTCAATATAATCTACAACACTTAGATGCATTAATTATAATAATCTTGATTATTCTTTACCGGAGTTTTCAGTGATTCTCGAACACAAGAAGTGATACATTAGATTGAATTTTTAGTATCGTAAATTTCCACTGATTTGTCCTTGATAATGATACAGAACCATCATGTTCAGTTTCTTTCAGGGGCAAATGTGTAGAATATTCTTCCTGATGCGACATATAACTACTTCAGGTCATTCGTGTTGGGGAACACAGGGAGGGTAACAGCAGGATAGGGACGGGGACAGTGGTGCAAGACATGGCAGGGATGCTAGTGGGGCAGAATCTGCCACGAAGACTGCCCAGGACTAGTTCCAGCCGCCTGCTGGTGGCGGCCTGGCTGGTGATCGCCTTCATCATCGGGTCGGTCTACCGTGGCAGCCTTACCGCCCACCTCACGCTACCCAAGTACCCGTCTCGACCTGAGACACTGGAGGAGCTTGTCGCTGCTGCAGACAGGTAATGGATAGGTGACCCTGAGCAAATCGTGCATGGACACTCAAATAACAGTAAATATGCCACAAGGACCCATTTAGCGTGTCACTTGCAATGTCAGGTGACTGAAATTAGCAAACCTGTGCCTTTCGGTGATAGCAAATGAGGCTCGGTGGCACTAACTAGAGACAGAGCATCTAAAGATAGAAAGAGGGTAAAAGGCAAGGGGGTGAGGAGTTAAAGGAGGCGAGAGGATGGTGGAAGTAGGGGTAGTAATGACAGTGAGTGATCTGGATCATATGTCGATGAACACAACCGCATCAATGCACACCGTTATATATGGCCTTCTCTTCCCATCACCACAGGATAACAATGCCACCCTACGGAGCAGAATTCAAGACTTTCTTCAGCATGTCCGATTCGGAAGTGTTCCAGAATCTGGCCTCGCTCATGCATATCGTAGAATCGGTGAACGTCGGGCAGCAACAGGCCGTAGACAGAAAGTAAGCCACAAGAGTCGGTAGTTAAAATATACGGTATGCCCCATGGAACAGAAAAGTTCCAAATTGTCGTACAACCTAAAGCGAAAAAGAAAAAAAAAAGAAACATGAAAATCCTGTTTCCTTTTCCTGTTGGCTATTCTGCATCTATGAAATCAGCGTTTGTTGTGATTTTCTGCATATATATATATATATATATATATATATATCAAACTCATTTGGTGCGTGCTTGTAATGTAAGGGGACTGAAAGTACCACACCTACGACTTCCATTGATAGCAAATGAGGCTCTGTGGCAAAGCCGTCTTCTTTTTTTTTTTGAAATATTTATTGTGCCTTCAATACAATGATACATATTTACAAAAGTACATATGGCACATACATGT
>JAYMFT010045202.1:0-15456 GCA_038088735.1 Panulirus argus | reverse complement strand
TTTTTTTTTTTTTTTTTTTTTTTCACACACACATTATGAGCAGCAGATTTTGCAGATGGCGTGCGTGCGTGCGTACCTCCACATATAGGCCAAGTCCGGTAAAATATTCCAGCTCAAAATCATTGAGTGATTTCCATAATAACTTGTCATAACCTTTTACGTATTTGATTGGGTTCCCCGCCGTGCTGAATATTCATATCTTGCTCCTGATTTGAATTAGTGTTTACGCTGGATGTCACCGGAAGCAAAATATTTACGTCAAGTGGCCATTCCGTGATGGTCAGGTCGTTAGGAGAGCTAATTCCAAGAGCATATGGCTGAGATTGGCGATATTTGGTGGAGAGTTGCGACCATCAGTTTCTGAAATGGCAGTTTGTGTGTATATTAGTCCATGGTGTTTAGTAGTTTGCGTGTTAATAACTTATCCTTTGAATGATGATTGGTGGTAGTTACTTTGCACGGTTGGTATCTGGAACATCCATGCGTGTGTTTATCAAACTGGTGGTTTGTGATTATTAGGACAAATTGGTTAGGTTTTTATAGTAAATGATGTGGCACGGGCAGGAAACGTACCCTGATGTTGGCCATCTTGGTTGGGAGGAAAAATGAGTACGAAGAAAGAGAATTAAGAAATTTAATTAGAGCTCTTTGGTGTTTGTAGAGACGAATCCTAAAAGTGGGGACGTTATAGAAGAGAAAGACAAAGAGAGGAAGAGAATTGCACAGCTTCGCTTTCCGGGAAGAAGAGGGGGGGGGGGTTATATTATAGTGGTCAGTCCTCATGTGATTGGTTTCATCACAGAAATATAGGAAGAAGCACCTAGTAGCAAGCCACGGATCCAAGACTTAGTGGCTAGGGGACACACACACACACACACACACACACACACACACACACACACACACACACACACACGAGCGGAGAGCTCCTGAGAGCAGTATCCAAAGTAATACCTATGGAACAGGGAGAGGTTAGCAACATCTCGGTGGACTAAGAGGAATGGTTGAAGAGAGGTAGGGGAGTTGATGGTGCGGCAGGCCTCTGATTCCACTGTAGTTAAGAGAGAGGTGGAAGAAGAGCCGCCCTAGATATGTGAGCAGCTCTGAGGTCAATATCATCTCTCTTGATATGGAATAGGCACTGAGGAGAAAAATAATTGAGGCGCTTTTACAGTAATCACTTTCGGATTACTTGTTAGCAGGTCAGCATTGTTATTAAGGATGCTCTTAGTTTGATGGTTGTTTTTGATGTATGTGCTAGAGGTTGTTTTGCTTCAAGAATATATTATTCTTTTCTCTATCGTAGACCTGGATCAAGGACAATAGCCCTCACCGACTCCAGACTTCAAATGAAACATGAAATGGGACGAACAAGATTGAGAATTGAAATGAGTTTTGGAGGAATTAGAAGACCTGCCTTTCAAAAAGAGGCAGATATGAGAGGCAGAGACTGTCAAAGCTTAGCTGCGCTGGGACAAGCAACCAGACATCACAATGGCCGACCCTTAAGATGGTAGCGTTGGTTGGTGCGGCCGCACAGTAATCGTGCGACGCACTGTTCTTTGTTTTGCCCCTCTTTGTGAATCGCTGGGTTGTTTGATGTCTAGGGTGTTGCTCGGTACTTGTGGTAGTCAAGGAGATGAGTCCTGGGCTGCACATGGTTGTTAATAGTTGTACTTTCTAACTCATGGTCGTTTAGGGTCGTGGTTATTTGTTAATGGTCGTTAGTGTAACGGTAATGGTGAATGGTTGTCAAGTGTTAGTTGTGGTGGTTACGTGCTTCTGGGTGAACGATGACCGTACCCAACAACCCCGTGGTCATTAGGGTTGATTGTGGTGGTTAAATGCCCATGGTCATTTAGAGGTGACGTTACTGATGGTCGCTACTGTGACCAATTACAAGACTTGTGTATCCCAACCTAACTTTTCTCCCGTCTTCCCCCACAGGTTTCCTGGAGTCGATCGAGGTCCAACCAGACAACAAGGAGACGCCCACTACAGGTAAGCCAAGAGCATCTGCTGTCCGCTGTGGTGACCACCAGCATCCTCTCTCTCATCTTTCATGTGTTTTGGTTAATGTCTCCTTCTCTTAAGGAATTAATGATCCCTCTTGTGCAGTTTAATGATTCCTCCTGTTGAGAAGTTTAATGATTCCTCCTGTTGAGAAGTTTAATGATTCCTCCTGTTGAGGAGGTTAATGATTCCTCCCGTAGGAGACGAAGAAGATGAAGTAGTAGTCTCCTTCCTTAACCTGTTTTCAGTGGAGATTTTCCCTTCATTAAGTTCCCCTTCCCCCCTCCCCCCTCCACCACGAACTGTTTAAACGGTTAGGAAAAAAATCTCAACCATTTTTTTTTTCCTGAGTCTGGATATATTGCGTCAGTCAGGTTGATGGAGGAGGGGTCGGCTCAGTCGCTGGTGGTGATGAAGACGGCTGTGTACAGTGATTCCTAACGCTGGGAGGGTCAGGCGGGTAGGGGGGATGGGGATGGATGATGCCGTCGCCAGGGGAACAACCTGTAACGGGTGGATGACGATGGTGGCCACAGCTGCTGACTATAATGGGTAACCAAAACACGCACACACGTCAACATTTAAGCCATTTTTCTTTCTTTAAGTAGGGGGAAAATAGCAGAGCTTCTGTCCTTTGGAGATGACAGCTTCGTGAGGGGTTGTCATGTGGCTAGGACGAGAGGGTCAGGGATGGAGAGGTGGGCCTTGGTGGGCGGGTGTTGGCGAAGTAGTGGGCGGGCCGGCACGCCCCTCAGTCGCCGGGTCATCACACCCAAGGATAGCGAGGTCTCCGCCGTCGTGCTCAGAGGGATGGAGGCACCGTGACCTCCTCATGGGGCGCAGTCATCACAGGTCGCATCCTCCGGGAGCCGTCGATAACGGCAGCTGTGGAGGAGATGGCGACAGATGGTGGTGATGCCTCAGGGGAGGCTGTCTGGGGTGGCGGCGTGGGTGGTGAGCGGTCCCGGCCTGCGGGGTGAGGGGCGGAGTGATGCCGGCCCACGGTGGTGTGGAGCAGTGGGGAGGAGGCCCATGGGGTGCAAGACGAGGGGAGGGGAATTAGATGGAGGACGAGGGGAAGACGGGGCAGGTTGTGGGCGACGAGAGGAGTAGCACGTAGCCGAGGACGTGCGAGCGGAGGGGGGTGGGGGGTGAATGTTGGAGGACGAAGGGAAAATGGAGTTGGGGAGGTTGCAGTAGAGGGGAGGGAGGTGGCATGAGGCGAGGAGGTAGAGAGGGAGGGAGGGAGGGAGGGGAAGCGGTAGCTGCTTTGCAGCTGACGGGCCTGGGATGCACCAACCCTCTCCCCTCCCTCTCTCCCCCTTCCCCGGGAGGGTGGCGCTGGAAGGGGTAAGAGGTGCGGTAGGGTATAGAGGGTTGACTGTGTTGGGGGAAAGGGGGCTCGCTCTCTCTCTCTCTCACGTGGTGGGTGAGGCAATACTGGGGAACCGCCTCAAGGATCTATGATGCGGTGTGTGCAGGGGTGTGTGGGTGTAACGGCTGGGTGTATGGAGATGCAGGAGGGGAAGTTTATACTATGGCTGGGTGTGTGATGCAGGAGTTTATGTGCAAAGGATGGCTGGATGTATTTAGATACAGTAAGGAGTACCTGAAGGATGGCAGAGTGTTGGCAGGTGTGAATGTAGAACTTCTGGTCGTGCGTGGAACTGTAGGCAGAGAAGACAGTTGCCCAAAGCAGCGCGGGACTCCCGGAAGAAATGCTTCCCATATTTGAAGGGTTTTGACAATGTATGCTGGGATGTACGAAGGTAAAGTGTTCTGCAGAGGTTGCATGTAGGATGTCTGAAATACGTAGCAGGGTGTAAAAGGGTGTAGCAGGCTGTCTGAAGTGTGCCTGGCAGGGATGATGCTCTCTGAATACTTGGTTGGGTGTATGGGAGTGTATCAGGCCCTGTTTGTGAAGTGTACTTGGCAGAATTAATGGGGTATGATAGGCTGTGTGTGAAGGATGAGACTGGTGTTAGGCTGGGTTTGGAGTGGGGTAGGTGGCTTTGCCGGAGGGGTATCTCTAGAGCGTATGGGTGTTTGAATATCATTTGGCACGACGTTTGTAGTGGAGAGGGGTGTAAAGTGGAATGTCAAAGGGGTATTTAGTAAGACTGCGTGTATATCAAGCTGTATTGAGGAGGTATACCGGTTGATATGGGTGTCAGAATGGTGATTGGCCTGTTTGGGGTGCAGAAGTTAGTGTAGGAAGTATAGTTTTTTTTTTGGGGGGGATGTGTTGTTGCGACTTGGTAGAGGCGGTCGGTGTGTGGAGGATGGTCGGCAGGGATTTGCTGGGATGTAATAGGCTGTCTCTGAAAGATGGTCTAGAGGATGTGATAGGGATTCAGTAGGCGGTCTTTGGGAAGGAGTGTGTGCAGGTTTAACGAGATATATGGGAACTGTTTGTTATGACTCTTGGGCGTCTTTTGGGGTGAATCTGAAGGGCATTGTTCGGGCAGATTGTGGGGAGAGACGGGATGGGGTAGGATGTGTGTGTGCGTGTGAATGGTGTTGGCTCTGTATGGCGGTCGTTGTGTGGTGTAGTGAGGAGTGTCTGAAGGGTGTTGGACATTGCTCACAGGGGCGCAGAAGGCTGGCCGAAGGGTATGTGGCGTGGATAACGGGGGTGGAGTCCTGTATTGCGGTCATTAGTGGCGCTGGTTGGGAAGATTTAGGGGAGGTCTTTGGGTGTTAATGGACAGCGTGTATGGGGGAGGTATCTGGGTGTTAAGGGAAAATGTTTCTGGGGATGTGGGGAGGTATCTCGGTATTGAGGGAGAACGTGTATAGGGAGATGTCTCCGTGTTGAGGAAGGGGCGATGATATTAATGGCTTAGTGAAGTGACTGCAGCCAAAGGTTGAAAATATACAGATAAATACACACAAAGTAGAGGTTATGAGGGTGGGAGGGGGGGGGGAGGTTAAACAGACAGTCTTTATGCAAACAGTGGGGCAGCAGTCTGTAGAGTATTGATGATGGTCACAATGGTTGGGATGGGGCTGCTTTTGTGGTGGTGTAAACTAACTCGGATGGGTTCGATGCGGTTTTGGTGCCGAATAGTAACTCGAGGACGGGGGATCTCTGTTGGCAGGAGGTGACGGTGGCGACATTGTGCAGTAGCTTCCTGAAACTGTCGATGAGGTCTAGATAAATGGTTGGAAAAGAGTCAGGAGGGCCAGTGTGTTGAGCGCTTTTTGACAGGTGGTGTAAAAAGGATGGAGGATCAACATGCCTTTTTCTCGTGCCTTTTGTAGTTGGTACTTTTACATGGTGGGTAGGGAGGGCGACCAGGCGCGGGAGGCAAAAGCGAGTTTGGGAAGAGTGAAAGTTATTTATGTAGACGTTCTTGAGTAAAGGCGGGAGGGAGTCCAAGTGTGTTAAAGTCAACGTTGCATATATAGACAATTGCTAGAGGATTTGATGATGTTGACGCCAAGGTATATTCATATACATTTTGTTCCTGTATATCGTCAGGAGTGACAACGAGAAATTTGGTGTACTGAACAATTTGAAGTAGGGATGGGGGTTAGTGAAGCAGTAGGGGATGGGATAAGGTTGGAAGCGAGACTAATGTTCATGGTTACAGTCTTGGTTTGGTCGATGGTGACATGGTTGGAGGAGGTCCAGCTCCGGAGGGTGTTAAGGGTGTAGAGAAAAGCGATGAAGTCTGTAGAGGTGTTGTCAGCGTTAACACTAATGGTGGAGTCGTCGGCGCATTTACATCAAGCAGTCATTCGCATGAATGAGAAAGCACAAGGGTTCCAGCTTCGTGTCCAGTGGTGCGCCACTAATGAGGGACTGGAAGATGGCTGTGCCCCCTAAGAAGCGTATAGTCATGGAATAACACTTCTCCGCAGTCCAGGGTTTATGGCGCTGTCGATGATGGTGTTGGTCGGAAGCTCTGGTGAAGTCAGCGAGAGTGAGAGCCTCAGAGATCTTGCCTCTCTCTTGGCTGCGATCAAGTCTTAAGAAGTTGACGGGGCAGTGATTAATGTAGGAGCTCTTCGTGTTACCAAACTGTTGAGGGTCTTTGGAACTTGCTGTCTGTTGAAGTCTAGTCAAACACAAAACTTTCGTAGAATAACGAGGAAATCAGAGCGATGGCATCGGACTTCTCACTATGTGAGAAATTGTTTGGATGTTCACCAGGATTCATGTGGATGTGAGGGCAGGCATGAGGGTTGTGAGGAGAATGTAAGTCTGGCTATGAAGAGCGACGTTGTACCGAGTTAGAAATGTAGAACACATGTAGGGAAGTATGTGGATGAGCTCGTTTGCCATGGATGGAGTGGATGGCATCAGATGGCGTTAGGACCTGGGGAGATTGAAGGACACGGTTGGTGTAGATAGTCAGCGGGCTTGAGAGGCAAAATGACTCGAGAGGGAAATGTAAATTCCTCTCTTTGAGGATGGAAGCTGGGGAGACTACGGCAGCGTTTGGTGGGACGGCAGCCGCACACACCTGCGGATGTACTGCCGCCCAGGATCTCCACAGAATTATTGTGGATTTCCGTACTTGATGTTTGGGGCACGAAGGGGTGGGTGGTTGTGGCTGTGGAGGTGTCCCCAGGCTGGCCTGTGGGAAGAGGGTGCGGCAGACAAGGCTGTGCTTAACCCTGCTTTGTTGTGAAGTATGCGCAGTGTATGGTCAGCGTGAGGCAGCGCTCCCTCGCGATATACGACCGTAATGGCACTGGGATTTATTGGTATAATTCATTGTAGTTTATCGTCGTATTTACTGGCCTGGCCACCACCCCACTTGTGTTGTCCGGCTTTTGTGTACCGGGTTATTACTGGCTTTTGTGTGGCCGGTTGTTACGGGCCTTTTGTTGCACGGTTAATCACCCACATAAAATAGCCTTGCCTTGCGGTTTAAAACTGACGGGGGCTGTGTGCACTTGGCCTCACCAGTGGCAGGCCCGGGTGCTGGGGTACCCCCACCAAAATACCCTCACCTCTAAACGCACCCACGTAGATGGCTTCCGCACACCGTGGGACAGACTCGCGTGTATGCTCTGACATACAAGCGTATGGCAGGACGCCACAAGCCCCACCCCCACCCGTCGATGGTGAACTCTCCTCACTTATGTTACCATCTGCGCTCCATGCAGACCATCTGCACTACATGCTGACCATCTGCGCTCCATGCTGACCGTCTGCGCTCCATGCTGATGTAACATAGCGTTCGTAATGTGTGTTTTTTTTTTTAGACGCTCATACACGAGTGTGGGAAACTGCACAGCTTTAGTAGTCTCGCGTCCGTGCGGGACTGATGAATATGCACATGCATATGGGTGCGTGTTGCTGCAGATGAGAATGATCGATTAGAAGGTCCCGGATATAGTACTGGAGTTGTTGCACACACACACACACACACACACACACATGCGAGTAGGTGCTGTCTCGCAGATCCGCGCATGCCCAAATCTGAGGTCAGCGAATTGTGAAAAGGGGGAAAAAAGTGAAAAAGGTAAAAGGTTTATCGGGAAAATTGCATCCCGAGGTGGATGGTGCGTCTGGATGAGTTATTACTGGCGGCTGATACACTTTTTGTTATTAGGTTGCCCTGGGGGAGGGGGGGTTGCTGCTGCTTCTGCTGTTATCATGGCCGCTGCTGTTAGTATTCTGTTGCTGCTGTTACATTTGCTGCTGCTGCTGCTGTTTTTCCCGGCTGCTCTCGGTGGTGTTACTTTGCAGCTGCTGTTAATGCTGTTCCTGCTGCGGGTGACTTCATGCCCCTCCCACGAATACGCATGAGGCTACCACACGTGGCCTCGTCCTTTTCGTCCGCCAGCACCGCCTAAGGAACCACCTGTTCACCTGCTGCGCCTCCTACAGCGTCAGCCAACACTCATGTCGATGACACTGATTACGTTGTCCGTACGTTCTTAATGCTGTTGGGATTTTGGATATGAGTTTCATGGCGATGCGTTCATGTCTCCAGCACGGCTGGACAATCGCTGTTGCCTCTGTGGGTGTTCCCAGTTGCTGTTTCTGCTGCTGTCGCCATTGCTGCTAATGCTGTTTTGTCGCGTTGTTGATAGTGGTGGGGTGGGGATGCAGTTGTCATTTGCACTGGTAGCTATTGCGGTGGTGGCTGTGGTGATGGTGAGGGTGAAGAAGGGTCGTGTTGATAGTGGCAGCGGGTGGTGGTGATGGATAGTGACGGAAGTATAGTTAATGTCTGTGATAGGTGGTGGTGGTGATGGCTTTAGTTGTTGATGATGTAGCTGGTGCGGGGGTTGTTAAGATGGGTGGTTGTAAGTTGTTGATGGCGAATGATTTGTAGGTGATGGTGGTGGTGGAGATGAGTGAGAGGTATTTCAGTTTTTCTCGTTGTCTTTAGCAGTGGTTGTGGTGAAGGGAGTTCACACCTGCTCCTTGCGACTCTACACCGTTCTAACATCCAGTGACCTCTTTTGACCTTTTTTTTTCTGTGTGTGTGTCTACTTTACCAATACCGCCGGTCGTTCTGTTGATGTTAATGCTCCGTCGTGTCTGGTGATTGACCTCTCGTGATGGTCGTCCTCCAGGCTGTGGTCGTTGCTGTAGCTGGGATGGCAGGGAGGAGCTGGGGGTGTTCGAAGCTCCCCGATGACGGGACAGGTGGGAGGTTAAGTGTTCATCCTTGGGGCACGACGGCTCGATCCTTGGCCTCTTCATTTTAGGGTCAGGTCAGAGGTCACGCCATTAAACACACAAGGGTCGTACCGTCGTGTTGAAGGGGCTGAAGTGAGTGATATGACTCTCAACATGAGTGGCAGGGCAACTGCGGGCAAGTGGGCCGGCTGGCACTGCGGGGCGGGACGGGGCGGGGCGGGCCGATGCGGTACGGGGCAGGGCGGGGAGGACCAAGGAGGGTCTTGCGGGACCGCAGCCAATTTCCTATTTTTTCCCCCCACTCCAAATGTGATTGTGATAACGGCCGGCCGGACCTGTAATTGACCCGCGGGCTGAGGCTGGTGATGGATGTCGCCCGCCGGTCGACAGCCCCGCTGCTGGATGATGTTGACCCCGGAACCCGGCCCCGCGGGGCATGGGGCCGGGCCCTGTGCGAGGAGAGAGAGAGAGAGAGAGAGAGAGAGAGAGAGAGAGAGAGAGAGAGAGAGAGAGAGAGGCTTTTGGATGTCACAAAGATAGGACATGAAGGCCCATGGGTGAGGCTTAGGTGAGCGGGTAATGAGACTGGATGGGAGAGAGACAGTCACTCGGGCCGTGATTGGAGACAGACGACGCGGGGGACCGTTCTGTGTTCCCGGGGAGACCGGTGACAGTGATGGGTTGACAGGGCAGTGTAGGACGGGGGGATGGATGGATAGGAAAGGGGATGACCCTTAGATCTGAGGCAGTTGGGGTTGCGAGGGGAGAAACTAAGGGAAAAGGAGATAGTGTGAGACTCAGAGGCAGGTAGGGGAGTTAGGGTAGGAGATAGTGGTGGAGAAATTACGGTGGTAGATGAAGTACAAAAGAAGGGAGGGAGGACGATGGTAGATGAGGTGTAGATTGTCAGCTGGGATGGTGTAGTGTGGGAGGGAAGGGAATGAGGAGGAGATGCAGCCGTGGTCGTCAGGTGGTAGGTAAGGTGCGAAGTGGTAGTTTAGGTAGTGGGTTGATAGTGATATGAGGAAGGACAGAGAAAGGTGGAGTGGTAGATGATAGCTGGACGAGGGTAGAGAGGACGGTACGGTAGGGTGGTAGATGGGTGTTGGTGGGAGGGGCAAGACACTTTGGTCTTGGGTTGGAAGGAGAGGACACACGTGGATGATGTCGGTGGGAAAGTGGTGGGGTTGCTTTCCGTTGGTGTGACAGGGGCTCCTGCCAGGCAGAGACCAGGCGAACCTGACATCAACAAATTGAATGCTGGAGAGTTCACATGGGGGTGAGGGGGGTAAAGAGAGGGGCTGTATGAATGATTGAGGATGAAGGTGAGAGTGGATGGAGTGAGGGAAGGAGGGAGAGGGAGGGAGGGAGGGAGGTAGGTTGGGAGGGAGAGGCCTGGAGGAGGAGGAGGAGGAGGGGGGATATGGCTTGAGGCTGCATCATGGCTGGTTCCCCAACACAGTGTGCTCCCTCCTGCCCCCCGTAACTCCCGGTGGACGGCGGCGTGAGAGTGGCGCTGCTCCTCGTAGTGACGGAGGCGGGGAACCAGCCCGCTCCCCGCATTACGTCACCCATAAATAATTGGCACGGAGGTTTTTCCCCCCGCTACACCGCCATAGCGGGACGGCGTAATGTGAGTTGCGGCTGGAAGTGCGGTGCCGTATTCCAGGAGTTTGCTCGTAAAGATACGGCACCGCCGTGATTAGTGGGCGTGGCGCCCTGGCTTTTACAACGACGTTGAATAATCAGATCTGGACTGCGCTCGCTCACTACTGTGGGTAGTGACATAAGAGAGAGAGAGAGAGAGAGAGAGAGAGAGAGAGAGAGAGAGAGAGAGTATCCATAAAGGACTAATGTCAAGGTATATGACTTTTTTTTCCTTGAAAGAGACAGTAGTGATTGTCCGTTTGTTTTCACAAATGAGAGAATTCCGTCGTCGTTATATTATGTTTTCTGGTAGGCCTTTGGGGGTTTCCCGTTAGAGCTGGATAAACCTGGTGAAAACGGGACGGGAGAGTCGGCAGGGGTCGGAGGGGGGAGGGGAGGATATTCGGACTCAAAGGGGAATGGGGTGGTTGTGCCCGCTCGATCTGCGATCCCGCCTTGAACTGCAAACCTTCTGCAGCCGTGATGACTAAATTGGTTTGTAATTTTCTCAGTGGTGATACTGCTGGAAATACGACGCGGATTGGGCCGTGGAAGTCAGTCTTATTACTGCATTCCTGAGAGCTTTCCCTGAGTGGGCTGTAAGCGCTGGTGTCCTCAACAGCTTAAGGCTCTGGGGCCAGCCGCAAGCAACTGCCGTCATCTTTGAATGAGTAGATATTTACCTGACGGTATGTACTCAACTTAGGGAAAAACCTGCTGAGATATGAGTCGGGATGGACGTATGGGGAGGCTTGAGGAATGAGAGAGATTTATGAGGTTCATGGGATGGAGTGGCAGGATTCTAACGTCTCTGTGGTGGTGGACTGGACTTGATCATAGCACTGACACTGGAAGTGGTTGAGGGAACATCCTGCATAACGGACGTGTAGGGCAGTCAGGCTGGAAGTAAGGGGTTGGGTCATGGAAGGGGAGAAGAGCTGGAAGTGAGGTGTTGGGTCTTGGGAGGGGAGGGAAGATGGAAGTGAGGGGACGGGTCTTGGAAGGAGAGGGAAGCTAGACGGGATTGGTAAGGTCTTGGAAGAGAAGGGAGGTTAGGAGTAATTATTGGTCGTATCCTGGAAGGGGAGGGAGAGTAGAAGTGAAAGGCCGGATCCTGGAAGGGGAGGGATGGTTGAAATGAAAAGTCGGGTCCTGGAAGGGGATGGAGGCCGGAAGTGAGGGATAGAGTTTCTAGAAGGAGATGAGGCTGGAAGTCAGGGGTCTGGGTCCTGGAATGGCAGGGAGGCTGGAGGTGAGGGGTCGGATTCTCAGTAAGGAGTATAAGTGGAGCCAAGTTTGTCAAGGAGATCTACAAAGTACCAGGAGAATGAAGCGGGCGTACTACGCGGCAGGTAGTCTCGACCAGGATTATAGTCTACTGAGTGAGGTAAGTGCAGTGTTAACAGCTTTTATGGAACATGGAAACACAGAGTATTACACGGTCAGTGAGGTTTGGGTTCCATGTTATGGCCTGTGGAGGAACACCGGAATAAGAAGCTTATGATGGGGACGAGTTTGCTGTATTTGATGCTGACAATAAACATATTGCTAAAATTTTCAAATGACATGTCGAATTGTCATTTACCAAGTTTGAAAACTTCTGAGTTAGGTATTCAGCTCTTACGGGAAAAGAGAAAGTTAAGGAATATAGAATCTTGCCGTATTGATGATGGAAATCCAAGCCTGAATATTAGTTTTCAACTTGCCACATGAGAGATAGGATTTGATACGATAGATAGAGACAAGACGGAAGCAGGACCAGTCGTAGCACGAAAGAAAGGCGTCAGAGATGTAGGAGTCGTGTGTTCGGATGGCCTCACTTCTGGTGAGCATTACAGTGTCCTGTATGCAGAGATGATTGGTTGGGTATTGACAATTTTCAGAACAAGTGAAGTAAAACTAATGACGATAGTATTAGAAGGCACTTATTCTCTCCAGACTGGAGTACTCCTTTGTATTAGCCATCACCGTAGGGAGACGGATTGTGCCTTTCGTTTCAAAGAGTATAGAAAGGAATTTATACAGCAGCAGACTGTAGGGTCCCTTCGAGACTGTTTGTGATAGTGGAAGAAATATGAATTATAGATCACTGTGGTAAGAGTAGGAAAACGTACGTATTGCAGAAAGGTACGCTGTTCGGGAACAGCACCGTATTATGTGGTCATACTGTGTCTTATGCTGGAGCAGCTGTCGTGAGCTGTCTGCCTGTGGTCCCATCTCTAAGAGCATAGACCCGTGGCACACATCTGGATGCTGCTTCCCATAGACTTTGTGTGGAGACCAGCCAAACGAAGATTGACTGGTATGGTAACTCCTTTCCTCGAACAGCGAAAATGTGGAGTCCTTTACCTTCTCTCGTCTCTCTTAATGCAACCTTTCTACCTTTAAGAGTCATGTCTGTAAACATGTAAAGAGCTTTGATTTAGTTCTTTATTTTTTCTTGTATTCTGTTTTGCTTTCACTCGAGATGGCCATGATTAGACCATATTTCTGCCAGCTTCTTATCCGTTGCTAAAGAAACAAGAAAAAGAAAAAAAGACTGCCCTGCAGTAAGGAAGCAGTTAGTATTCAGTTCAGTTCAATGGAAGCCGTATTGTTTCCTCTCTGGACGTTGTTAGTGAGAGCGGGTTGTGGTGGCGGGAGGAAATACGACCTGGGAGACTTATCCCAATAACAAATAACAGCGGTTACTTTAGGGGCGGAAGCCGGAGTAGCGGGCGGCCTTTGTCTCCAGATACAGGAGGATATTTGTCGTAAATGACAAGGCTTTATGTGCCGTATAAGTCAGCGTCAGGAGGACAGGTTCAGCGGGAGTGTGGCCGCCATTACGGTAATGTGTTTGGGGGGAAGGAACGCCATCCACCTTGTCGGCCGGGATTGACGCCGTGTCCTCAGTATTGGTCAATACCTTACCACAGCCGTCATCTCACCGGCTTCCCTCTCCTCCCGCCCCGACAATGAGCGACCATTTACCGCATTTCTCAGGGCACAGCTATTGAGGCCATTCCCAACCAGCCACTTTACTGGACTTGGCGAGAAGTGTGAGTGGTGAGGGAAGGGGGAGGAGGTGGTGGTGGGGGGGTTCGTTCTTGTGGGTTTAAAGGCCGCTGCCCGACACGCTTCATGTCGACCTGACCGACAGTGGGCAGAAATTGGGTCCTTCTGGACCCGGGTTGTTTACGTCAGGCAACACCTTCCTGTGTTACAGGTCGTTGTGGATTGCGAAGTATCATGTCTTAATATACGTTACGTCAGGCCTTTTGTTGGGATTGCTGTCACCCGTCCCATTACGTTGCTCGTTTTCTTCTTCTTTGAGCCCGACCCTCGACGAGGCTTTAGTCTGTGGTACCGGATCGTCCAGACTTTTTAGTCGCTCGCAGCCTTCAGTCTTCCAGGACCACGGCAGCCCGGTTGATGAGAGACTCTCGCGAGGAACGTATAAAGTTGTATCCTTGAACATGTCGAAGAGTCAATCCATTATGTGTGTTTTATATATTTTTTTTTTCTGTTAGAAGCTTGGCAAGTTTTGGATCATTGTATATTACTGTTTTACCTGGTCGTGCTGCTCTAAGCCGTACATTCTGTCGTGTCTTACATTTCAAGTGTCAATAGTTTTCATGTACAGATTATGGGTTAGAGCGTCCAGTGCTTCCCAGTGTGGCTGGCATTACTGAGTGCAGGTCTTGCCTCGTCTCTCCAGCCGGTTGAAAAGGGAACCTCCTTCAGCTTCACCAGTTAAATGTAGATTTTTAATGGAAGTGACGCGAACAGGAAATGACCACTTTAAGGTTTCTGCGTTAACAGGGAACACTGGTTATACTGGATGATGCTTTCAGGCATCAGTATTGTACAGAGTCAGACAAGTAGAGTCTTGCATAATTCGTTTGTATCGTGGGTTTTGATCTTTCTGCGCTGCTACGCTACTCCTATCGTTATCTTGTGTGTCTTGTGTACCCGTGTTGTTATCTTTTAAATCCAGTGTACCCGTGCTGTTATACTTTACGTCTACTGCACCCGTATATCTATCCTTTAAGATAATTTTGAGCTACACATTATTCGCGGAAGATGAGATCGTAAAGTATGTTAATTACAAGACTTTTTACCGTTTTCTCTCATGTTGTACATGATTAGCAGCAAGATTTGAGTTTCACGAGAGTCCTGTTTCGAGCTCTTAATTATTTCGAACAGTACGGACGCCCTTGCTGATTGTAAATGGTGGAGATGATAATAGTACTTTTGTCATTCCACTGTAAGACTCTGACGTATATAATGTAACGATAAGGTGAATTGTGAGAAATTGGAGGGGTAAGGAACATACATATATTAGCTTCCTTTCAAAAAATAATGGAATGGTCGTTGCAGTGCTGGAAAGTGTCGAAAAGTTGGCAGGTGACAAGAGAATGGATGAAAATGGGTAGATGTGAAGACGTGAGTCTGCTGGAGTCTGCGCGCCCTGGGGAAACCTGTTTCACAGCCAGGGATTATTTCCCTCCCTGGGGCACAGAGGTGACACATGGGTGTATATTAGCGCGGTGACAGGGAGAATGTGTGGCGTGTAGGAATGCTGGGAGTGGGGGAATGACAAATGTCGTGATGGTGTGGACGTATGGGAAGGGTGTCTGGGGAGACAGCGAGTGAAAGTGAGGGAGTGTATGGGTGACAGGGTTGCTGGTGTCCAGTTGTTCTGTACAGGTGCTGCTGATGTGGTGCCATGACGTCCATACTGGACTTTAGGATCCGGCATCTTTTTTTCATACACCCACACAAACGCACTAACACATCCATACATATACTCACGTATCGTGTTCACATACACACACATATGTGCTCAAGAGACTGGGGTCCCATAAGTGTGGAACTCTCTCCCCGTTACACATGCCATGCACACGCAAACACACACATGGACGCATATATATACATACCACTTTGTTTTTATGAAGCCTAAGTGCTCCTTTTTTTTATGGGTTCTCTGCATCTCTGAGGCTGCTGCAGTCCACGCTGGGGCAGGGAAAGTGTGGACTTCCTTGGAACGAGCTCCTTAACTGTACTCTTTTCCCTCCATTAACGTCCATTGCTGAGGATGGCTCTTGATACGTAACCGCTAACAGGCGGAGTCCGGTAACATCCGCACATACCATATATATATATATATATATATATATATATATATATATATACACACAGGC
>JAYMFT010045201.1:0-30054 GCA_038088735.1 Panulirus argus | reverse complement strand
ATATATATATATATATATATATATATATAAAATTAAGTACACAACGAGTATAAACGGATATTTGGAAAAGGACACAGATAATATATAATTTTTAACTTTGATAGTGGTACAAAAGGCCAAAGATTCAATATATAGATGGCAAATGTAGTTACAGAATGTACTTGCATTAGGTGTCTGTATACACAGCTGAGGGTATGACAAATTTTGGATACAGAGCTAGAATATCCTCAAGGATATTATTATCCTCAGTAAAGTAATCGCACAGTTGTCTAAACTGTAGGCGTTGAGGACTGATATAAATGTTCTTTTAGCGTCGACACTTGAAATGCTCAGGATCAGTGTGTCTCGTGACTTGCCTCGTATACCTGTGTCCTAAGAGTCCTCTGGAAGATACAGTATTACGTTTTCTGGCAAAGGTCAAGTGCTTTCTTAAAATGATCACAGTACATGTTGCTACAGTTGCCTGGCTGGTCTTCCTTCATCTCTCAAAGAGGTTCTTCGTCCTCGCGGGCAGATGCTGGGTGGTCGGCGCGGATTATGCCTTTCGTTTGACTTCGGCTTGATATGAGGGCATGAGAGCAATCTGGCATGTGTAGCAAGATTGTCCACGTGGCCATGACACTTATTTCCAACAAGTAAAGGCATCGATGGGAACTAGATGAGTAAGCAACTGTTACAGGCTTCAGTAAACAGGGAGTGAATGATTGATGGAACAGTGTCCTGCAGGGCACTCTTTCCGGAGAGCGTTGCAAGGGATGACTTGGTGTCACAGTGGATTACAGAATGAACCATAAACTGGACGAGATATCTCGGTACCGTATGGATATTACAGAGTTTGTAGTAAGCTGAGCAGGACCAAGAGCTTAGCAACGTCGGCCTTAGCGTTTTTCCTACCAGGATCCTTCAGTGTATGTAAGCAGTGTATTGTCAAGGATGGCGGTAAGTGCACTATCTAGTTGTCCATGGTGGACGGGGTAGATGCTGGAGTAGGCTAGGCCGACGTGAATGACTACAATCTTGGTTTGGTTGATGTTATTGCTTTCAGAGGCGCGTCCAGTTCAGGGGGGCTTTTAAGGATGTTGCAGAGGGTGATGCAGGAGGGAGATTTCCAGGAAAATGGTCTGGAACGTAGATGTTCTGCTTCTTTAAATAATGTCGAAGGCTTCAGTTGTGGACAAAAAGTCTTCATCGAAGCCAAGCCTCACTGTGAAGCGTAAAAAAAGGGGGCGAAGGAGATAAAGTAATATGCCTTTTAAGAAAGTCGATGTGGAGGTTTATGGGAAAGACCAGAGGATGGCGAAGATCCAGACGGATGAGTTCCAGAGCCTGACGACGTATGGCAGAGACAAAGAACTAATAGTGGCCACCCTTGAATTGCCTTGCGACCAAATGATAATCATGTGACGCCCTGGCTTGCCGAGTCATATATTACGTGGTCCGACAATTAGCGGGAAACAGAAGCAGCCAATTCTCTGCAGCAGAAACCGGAGTGATTTCTATAGAAGAGAGTGAGAGAAGCAGCGTTGCGGCATAGGACAAGTGGGTCGTGTTTTGAGGTCAGATTGACGGGGTTGATAACTCGGACTGCTTTAGACGCGACTCTTAGTAGTTATGTAGAACTAGAACCTCTCCAGATGTGAGAGTTGAACTCCACACTGGGACGGATCAAGCCCTTGTATGATACATCGAAGCAACCGTTCAGAAAAGGAGAATTTCCAGCACCTGAAGAGAACTCCTGGTTCCTTAGAGGCAGATTTAGCAATTTGTGTAATGTGGTGTCAGCGAGACAGATTAGACGTGACAGCGATATCAAATTATGTTTATTGTGGTAAGTGGTAGAATTATGGAGTCATGAGACGAGATGGGAAAGTTGTGAGAGAGTTTAGAAAAACATATGGACTTAAATAGAGCTTTTTGGGAACGTTTCACTAAACTATGTTACGTCTTGCTCCTTAGGAAACGCTATCTCAGCCTGAGAGTGTAGGAATAGTTGTGACGAGAGGAGATTGTAGATCGGAGAGGGGAAGGTGAAGCGGTTTTGAAAGAAGTTTAGGAAAAAAAAAGGAATTGTTTATGAAAAGGAGGAAGATTGTAGGAGAAAAGTTATAGAACCGCGAGAGACACTACTCCTGACAGGGAAAGTGGTAGGGTTTGATCCACCTACAATTACGGAGACAGACCGTGGCCACAGTGGAAGATGGAAAGAAAATGAGAGATCAGTGAGGGAGGAAAAGTCATACGGTTGAAGCTCGATCAGCCCCTGACGCCACACCCTGCCGGAGGCTGTCGAGGTATCAAGACCTGCTTCAGAGGGTTCCTTAGCGTTACGCCAGACACGATGACCAGACGCCAGTAACGTGGGGAAGGACATCGCCAGTCGATCTCGTCTTGCAAAGGGAAACGAGAAACAGTGATGGTGCAGACGGGTGGTGTTGTGTGGTGTATCAGGTGCACAGGTGAGGTGTTGGAGACTGGAGGAAGGAAGACCAGTGATGACAGTCAGGGGGAAGGGATCATGTGCTGCCATCTGTGCCCTCACCCACTCGCCCGCCCAGTTGCCTCCAAGCTTTATGCTCGCCTTTTTTTCCACCCTGAAAGCACATTATTATTTTATCTGGCCTGTATGAAAACCTGTTAATGAGTCACCACACAGACCTGACTGTGCGCTTTGCTTGCACGTGTCCCCGCCCGACACAGGCTCGTTGAGAGGGGCGGTTCAGGTCGACTGACAGGGCCGCCCGACCAAGGGAACGGAGGGAACCCACCAGCGGAAGAGGAGCGAGGAAACAGGGATGAAGTCACTGAAAATAAAGATATAATCACTCCTGTGAGAATGGACAAAGATCTAAAGTTACGATAAGTAAAGGAAGAAACGGATGTGATAACGGTAAAACTGAACTTATCCACACGGGGTTAGCCCTACCTTGGCCTCTGTGTCGTCCTGCACGAGACCTAGAGGAATTAGGTTGGATGTCAATATAAAACACATCAAGACCCATCCCACTGGCTTCATCAGTTCCCATTTTCAATGGCCGATTGACCCGACGACCTTAACATCTGACCTTCAGACGGGAGAAGCATAGTACGACGAGATGTTATGTGTCACGCACACACGGTGCCACTCGGAGCCTCCCTCCCTGACCTCACCCAGGGCTAACTTCTGGTGGCTCCGCCGGCAGTATGTACAAAGGAACGGAAGAGAAGGTGGAGGCGATGGTGTGTGGCAGACGTGGAGAGTGGGGGAGGGGGGGGGGTTCGTTCGTGCTGGTAGACGACGTTCCACCACCACCACATCGACCACTTCCACCCGTGGACCAGACGGCTGGTAGACCTGCCAGACAGTTCGGTCGTTTGACAGCTTTGTTAGATGATGTCTGTTATCCTGGTTATCTCTGGTACGCTGGTTTGGCTCTGTTACCCACCTTCCTGCGGTACACCTAATGAAACGTTGTGATATGTGCTCAATAGAACTTTGAATAACGAGTATTATGTTGCAATATACGATCGATGGAGAATTCCTGGGGTGCATCGGTGACTGGGATAGACAAGAGCAGGTCATGTAGGGAGAGAGAAGAAACACACGGAAGACTTGAGAAGATTTACATTTAAACCATAAGGGAGATAAACACGTGAGGGAATGAGAACGACGAGAGAAAAATGTGCCTCATCCACTGGAGGTTAGTGGGGTGAGGACAGGTTGAGGAGGGAAGGAACCAGGCTCACTTGACCCACGAAATTGCCTTGAGAAGATGAACGGCTGTATATCTAGCTGTAAATCTAATATATATATATATATATATATATATATATATATATATATATATATATATATATATATATATATGCTACGGATTGTAGTGCAGCCTTGAAGCTGCAGAACCCAAGTAAAAGGAGTCGTAGAATTATATTCTTTGAGTACGTAATTACCTTCCCCTCTTTCACGAAGTATCGTCAGAAAAATAGAAATAAAACGAAGAATGGCTTCATCCGCACACATCCAGCCTCTGGCTGTCACGTATGATGAACCAAGAGCAGGGGCCTGTCGTGTACAGCCAAGCTTCAGAGGCAGAGGATCAAGTGGGTGTCAAGCTGCAGCTTCTGCTTGCCTCCCCATATTTACATCAAGCAGTCAGAAGACATCAGCAAACAAACAATACCTCATTTATTTATTCCAGTCAGTCTTCTGAGGCCGTTGGTCTGTCTACAGATGTCTGTGCATCATGCACCACGAGCCGTCCATCCTGCTGTCCACTGCGTTATTTAAGATCATTATTCCCCACACAGCACGTACGGACCCCTTGCTTACTGTTCTCCCTCAGAAAGAAAGCAGGGAGACACACTAGGGCCATAATGTTAACGAGAGGCAGATGGAGTGCGCAAAGACAGCAGTGATAAAGCAGTAAGCCAAGCCAGAGAACCAACAACAACAACAACTCGACGAAAGACAAAACTAAGAAAGAGGTCACACGAGGCAGCTGTGGGGGCGCGGGATCTGATGAGAGGCAGATCCTGATGGCCTCCTAGGGAGTGAGGAGAGCCAGATCCTGGGGGCTTGTGTGTAGAAAGGACAGGGCAGCCCCAAGGGCCTCAGCGGGGTAAGATATGAGCGGCCTAAACGTGGAGAAGAGTGGCGCATGTTGAGAGGAAGGTCCTGAATTATCCAACCTCTCATGTAGTAGGAGAGGATGGTCCTGTAGAATCCGCCCCTCTCATGTAGTAGCAGAGGATGGTCCTGAAGGATCCCAACCTTCATGTAGTAGGAGAGGAAGGTCCTGAAGGATCCCCACCCTTAGGGAATATTAGAGGAAGGTCCTGAAGGACCCCACCTCTCATATAGTAGGAAAGGAAGGTCCTGAAGGATCACACCTCTCATATAGTAGGAAAGGAAGGTCCTGAAGGATCACACCTCTCATGTAGTAGGAAAGGAAGGTCCTGAAGGATCACACCTCTCATTTAGTAGGAGACAACGGGCCTGCAGGAGGCCTATCAGCCCATGCAGGTGTATCACCTTCAGGAGGCCCAGCAACAGATCCTGGTACGTCTTGACCCTGCAGGAGACCCAGCTGCAGTTCCAGATGTATCACGAGAACCACCTGCAGGTGCCAGACAACCACTAACGTTAGGCAGTTCAGCAATACTCTCCTGCAGCCGCAGCCTCTTCGTCCGCTTCCCTACCACACTCCAATACTTCATCCTGACGGTGGTTGGCCCACAGCACCTTCTGGCACATAGAACCCGACAACTTCGTGATCAGCAAACTATAGAATACTTGTCTTATATTAGCTAAACGGCTTTAATTACTCCTTTTAGTGGAAGAAATTATAATCATGGGAATGACATTACGTTGTCAATTTGATGCCAATTGACGATGATAAAGAATGAACTGAGTGAATCAAAAAGTCTTCTTTTCAACCCTCTTTTTCCGGCGCTTAAGATCGGCTCCGGTTGGCTGTGGGTCCTGGACAAGTACCCCATATGACCATTGGATAGAACGTCCCTGGCAGGAGAGGCTGGTCTTGAGGGGTCCTACCAAGAAAGGAGAGGCGCATCCCTAGAGTTCCTGCAGGAACGCGAGAAGACCTTGAAAGTTCCCTCGGGGGGCCGTGGGACGCATCTTTAAATTTTATGCTGTAGTAAGAGAGGCAGGTCCTATATAGGGCCTCTATGGACGGAGGAGGTCTGAGTATAATGACTTTCTTCCGCGAAGATATGGAAGCAGATCCTGATGACTTCCTACTGGGTAGAGGAAAGGCAGATCTTAGCTTTTGCCGCCGCGTCGAGAGCTCTGGAAGGTTGCCGGTCATGAGCGACTAAAGTTTGTATCTTAAAACCAGAATACTGCCCGTCGTAGAGGCAGACTGTTGGAAGAGCACAGGCAGGTGTTCAGGAAAAGAAGAGGGACGCTGATTTGACGTCGTGAAGAGAAGGATGTTTAAGATAACACGGAAAACTTGCAAAGTGTTGAAGATGTTATTTGCTGTTGATGAGGGAGGAATCTCGTGACCTGTGGAAAGCTACAGATGAGAGACAGAAAGGTGGAGATGGGGCTGTACAGCCTGACGACAGTGAGGAAGTCTCTGAGTCATGTGATGAGACCTTGACAAACCGGGGGAGGATCTTGGCGGGGTTAGGAAGGTGTGGGAGGAAGGAGTGAGGCAAGGAAAATAAAAAAAAGAGCAAGTGCAAGGAAAGGGAGAGAGTTGGGCCAGAGTCTGTGAGAGAAGGGGGAATTTAAAGTAGAGGGACGACACTGTCAGCTGATGAAAGGAGAGGGGAAAATTACCTGGGTAGGACAACACGAAGAACCACAGAACCACATTCACAAGTAGAGACAGCGGCAGCAAGGAGACTCGTCTGCTGCAGGAGGAGGAGGGAGGAGGAGGAGGAGGCAGGCCGAAAGAAGGTAACCAAAGAAAGATGTATGGATTATGGGGAGAGAGAGATACGATAATCGGAAGTGAGACGAGGCGACGGAAATACAGAAAGAACGATGGACGATAGAAGTCCGAGATGACATGTGAAAACCTGCAACAGTTGTGCCATAATAACAAACGTGATTGCGTAGAGTTCTTTTTATGTCACAGCAGACAATACAAATATAATAAAAACAAAGTAAAAACAAAGCGGAGTAAGACACATGAAGTATAAATAAACCCAACAGTTACTGATAAGGGCGACGAGGACGGGGGATGATGATATGATATTTATCAGGCGAGAAATCAACAAACAGATCAGTGTACATGACAGCCAAGGACAGAGAAAGTCAAGGGGATGGCGTAACACAGGGCCACAAGGCTGCTAGAAACATGTGAAGGATTTTCTCTAGAAAAATTGATGACTCTGCGAAGGATATTGTTGAGGAAGTCGTAAGTACATGAAAGATGTATTCTGTAGAGACTTGCGGATGTATAAAACAGGCCAAAGGAAATACAAGGAACGTACTCGCTTATCGACACGAGATAAGAAAGATAACTTTAAACACTCCCTAAAGAGAGAGCAACACCGCCCCTTCACATGTAAGGGAAGGACTAGCAAGCAGGTGCACACACGAGGATGTCTGTACACACGCGCATTGTTCTACGACTCGTCCATATGTTACGTCATGTCGTCACTTGTCTCATCTGTTGTGTCATCCTCAGTATCTCTCTCGCCTTACTTGAAGAACAAGTCATTCCCTCCTCCTCACCAGGTCCGTACGACGCTAGGGGACTTCGGTGCCACCCCCGGGTATGGTGGCCTCGCCTTTGACCCACCTCTCAAGGGGTCAGTTCGAAAACCAGGCCATCATACCCAAGGGTTGTGCCGTCGTGCTCGAGAGGTCAAAATCCACAGGCGTTTGTCAGTGACGGATGAGGTGGCCGTCACGTGTGGCGGCGGCCGTTCCCCCGCGTCACACACGACCTGCTTGAGGCAGTTCATACGGAAGTGACGTTGAAGTTGTCGCATCATCAGTTGGAAGAAGATAAACAAAATACTCTCCAGGGCGTAGGTGGAGTGGAAAAGTAAAAAAAAAAAAAAAAAAATATTTATATATATAAAAATGCTGACCAGGATGTTGGGAAGGATGTCAAACGATAACACGGGAGTAGCGGAAAGACCACAGAAAAAACAACAAAAAATCACGAAGACTTGTTTTGGGAAGGAGTGGGCGAAGAGTGGGCGTGTTGTGTGTGGGAAGAACAGGAAGGAGGAGGACCTGAAAGTCAGACCGAGATCCCCCAAAGCGAATGAACTGTAACTGAGTGAGAGGTTTCAGGAGGAATGGTGTCCATCTCTTCACTCACAGTCACCCTAAATCAAGAACTCTTTTTAGGGCCGTAGTAACGGCCGTCATCTGCTAACTGCATGAATTTTCCTGGGACACGATGACAAGAGTGCAGAAGGCGGTAAGACAAAAGACAAACTTAGTCGTTTGGTGGTCAAGAGGTGACAGTATCGTCATGGAAGGAATCCACAAGTTTTTGTGGAAATTTGTTTCGACGTACGGTACGTGTTTTGGCTCGATGATCGTTACCTGTTGAAAGCCATTAGACCCAACAACATCTGAATCACAAGTAGGAAAGATGTTTTCACGCTGGAAGACACTACAGCACAACACCAACAACAGTAGAGAGGAGGTCTTGGTTACCAGAGAAGACATAAGAAGACTACATAAGGGCCGGGACCCATATATATAGCTCATGGTCCTAATGAATCTTCTCCATATTTGATGTGGAAGTAAACAGATACACTTGACAGGTCGCTTGAAATATTGTTCAGTATATTGCCACAGGGAAGCGTAATGCCGAGAGAGTGGAAGTGGGCAGATGTTGTAGCTCTATGAAAAGAGGACTGGGAGATTGTGCTTAACCAGAGGCCGATCCCCCTGACGAGTGTAGTCTGTAAAATACTACGACAGATAATTAGAAAGCAGGTGGATGACTGCCTGCAAAGGAGACGCATGTAATCAAGAGAAAACACGGGGTTAGGGTAGGGAGATCCTGTGCCAACAGATCTCTTGGACCTGGCTGAAAGAGTGAGCTCCATTTTAGACAGAAGCAATAAATTTGGTGGATTCTCTGTTCTTGGACTGCCAGGAAATATGTGAAACTGAATCACATGGAAGGCTGGTAAAGAAAGTGAACGTTCAGGCACGAATAAGGGGAAGACTTCTTCGACAGAAAGAAAATTTCACGGATGGAGAGAAACTAAGGACGCATGCCTGCATGTGGTTTGGAGTCATCACTGGCGTGCCATAGGGCTCCTTCTGGGATCATTGCTCTTCTTAATTTATGTAAACGACTCGCCAGAAAGACTTGGCTTATGCCTAAATGTGTTTGTGGATGATGCCAAGGCATGAGTAAAGTCAGGAATGATGAGGATTGCATAAGCTTCCAAGGAAATTTATACAAACTCCAAAGTTGGTGTGATGTCGACATTGTACTAAAACGTGTCATCAGACTCTCACCTCAGGAGAATCGAAAAGGAAAGTAACTGTCTCCCGGTAAGTATTAGATTAGCATAACAAGAAACTAAGCAATAAACGTTTTTGGGAAAAAATGTAAAGAATTTGCTTCAGTGGTGTCAGAGTAGCGGATGAATGGAATAAGTGATGAACTAGTGAATTTTAACAGTATAATGATATCTTTAAAATAGTATGTTAAAGAAAAGTCAAGAGTTGGAGCCTTACGAATGTAAACTCCCCTCCGCTACTATTCAAATACGTGATTACAAATTGTTAGTTATCCGGTCCGACATGCTCGTTGGGGTCGGGAGCCAGCCGGGCGGTGACCCGGCGAGGTAACAGTCATGTGACCAATTAATGACCTCGTTCAGCCGCGTTACCCTAGCTAGCAGGGGGGGGGAGGGGGAATGCCATCTGGTGAACGTTAACCTTTGTGTCGAAACAGCTCAGTGTGTGGCCCAAGACGTTGACCTCCACATCCGGGTTGGTTGATCGTCCTCCTGAAGAAGACCAGCTCAAAATTTTAGTTCTAGCAAGACTTTCACGCCGGGAGTAAATCTGGAGAAAAACTGAAAAAAAAAGAAAAGTTTTTTCGGGTTGATGTGAAGATTTAAGCTGTTGATTTGTTCTCTTAGCTTCGTCTTGTCATAAAGTCAGAAAACTCGAGTGTGGGTTAGCTGGAGGGAGAGTTTTGGCCACATCTCTCTCTTGGCATGTGGGCCAAACAAACACTTTCAGGGAATGCTTTTTGCCAGCGCACTCGGAGGGACCACAGAAGCCACCACGCATACCGAGCCGGCAGAAAGTAATCAGGTTTTACCTCGATGCATGAGAGCATCATATTCATACCAGATGTATATCTAAGTTGGTAAATATAGGACCTATATGTAGATATAAGGACATAAGACACCCTTCGCTGAATACAGCTGAATCCACCACGAGTATAAAACTAACCCCTCCCTTAAATCGCTCATGTGCATATAGTTGATGAGGTATTCATACACACACCGTGGTATTTCGGTTTAGCGTTGCGGCTAAAGAATCCGATGCCTCGGTGTTTGAGTCCCAGACAGGGCATCCAGCTCACAGTCAAACAAGTTGTTCATCCTGTCACCTTTATGTTGGTTGATAACTTAGCCTTAGGGAAGGTTAGGTTAGGTTAGGGGATAACCACGAAAGGAAGGTCAAGATACGTATACTAGATAAGATTCTAATGGTCATTTTGTGACTTCGGCTGATGTCACTCTCACTCGCGAGTCGCAGGTCCCTAGGTGACTCTTTTGACTCCCCTTCTCTGCCAACTGCCGCATGCACGCTCACCGCCCTGCGGAACCTACCGCATCTTCCTCTCATCCACCGCACCGGTGCGCCAAAACGACAGGATCTCTGTAACTCTTATTTTCCCCTTCTGCAGAACATCGGGGCCTTTGACACGTCACTCTTCCCGTAACTGCAACATGAGACCCCCGAGCGACGACCACCTCCTTCCTCTCCAGTACTCTTGCCTCACATTGTCACCAGCAGTGCGGGACTCCTGCCGCGTCTGCCTACATCACCTCACCTGACTACCTCACCCCTGTACCAGCTCTTTAGCTTTCTGCTTACCCAATGAAGGCACTCGTGTTTCCATGCCCCCGTCCACCTCTCACACTTACAAAAAGAAGCATTAGACACTTTCTATAAGAACTCTGCTAAAGTACCTTTGAGATCCTTATGGTACCATTGGAGTCCTTATGGTACCATTAGGGTGTAGGAAGGTCAGGGTGCAACACAGTGGGTGTAGGAAGGTCAGGGTACAACACTGTGGGTGTAGGAAGGTCAGGGTACAACACAGTGGGTGTAGGAATGTTGAAAGATTACATAGTAAGTGCAAGAAGGTTAGCAACACAGGCGAGGGTGGGCCAACACCTGTGTCAACAGCCCCGCCAGACGCTCCCGGGGATGAACCGCTAACCGGAATTTTTTCGCCTCGTAAACGATTGATTAAGAGTGACGTCATATTTCTTGTCGGGTCCCTGTGATGGAGGCCACAGGTTCCCCTCCCTCCCTCTCGTTCCCGCCGCCCCCGCACCTCACACAGTGACAGCGCTAATTTGTTCATCATGTGGTTTATGTTCAGTTGCGTCGGGATCAATTAGATAAGGAACCGTCTCGATGTCCTGCCGACGGAGTGTTAGCTGAAGGACGGTGGGTACTGGTGTGTTCCTGTAGCAGTACCGAACCTTTGCTTCCCCTCCGCCGGCCCAGCTACAAGTCTGTGTATGGGGCCGCAGCTGGCATATGAGGTTTTATCGCCACTATAACCTTAGCGTTGCTCGTAAACTCCCGGCTCGACCAGCCGACCAGTAAATGTCACAGTTGGTGAGTGTTGGCTCCTTTCGTTGAGGGTCTTTGGTCGAGACAATTGTTCTTGTTCTGTCAGGGATGTGTTCAGCTAGGTAGACGGACCTCAGGGTTTCCTGTGGTGGTATTAACCCATGAGGCTGCCGCTACGCCCTGTTTATACCACTGTCAAGGTCACTAATCTTAACAACCGTACATAAACGATAATACAAGGCGAGGAAATTCATAATTTACGATCGCCCAATAAATGTCAGGACACAACACACCTCGCAACATGTGGTACAGACAGGAACAGTTTGTGTAACCGTACTTAAACACAGCCTTTTTATGCTTAAGCAACCAGCGATATAAAGTTCATTCTAATGCCCTATTCAGATCAATCCTCTCGCTGTGCCTGAGGCAGACTGGAAGCTGCAACAGAGTGAGGAGGATGTAGCAAGAGCCCATGCAGGAACCACGCCAGTTGGTGTTCCTGATGGTCCGCGAGTTGAAGATAAAAGTCAATAGTTTTCAAAGGTTATTTTGTCTCTCGTGTATCATTTAGATTTTGTGGTCCAGTGACAATCCAAGTTGAAAGGAAAATGAAAATATTGTGTATATGAGCAGGACTTTAGTCGTATCAGTTAATTTTACTGGCACAAGGCCACACCACAGTAGCCTATAGTACGGCAGCCGATGGCCTCCCTCAGCAGTAGGAGATGACGGAGGCAGACTTGAGCATGTGGTGGACGGTGTGGATGAAGGCGGGCGAGGCCGCCAGCAGCGTCTGTCGCACCTCCTCGTTCAGCTCGCCTAGCACCAGTTGGTACAGGTCCGCGTAGTACTGCAACCACACACGCACATGCACGTCAGTGACCACGTTATCGATAGATGGCTAATCGGTTGGCCAGGTTACGTTAGATTAAGTTAGGACAACAGATTAGATTAGCTTTGGTTAGTTCATTAGGTCGGCAAAGTCGTTAGAACCAAAACAGGTCGGTCATTAGGCAGGCCCTGAAAAGCTATTGAGTACCTATATTGTTAAAAATCTGATTGTAAATTTTGAGCTCATTTTACATATATGTCTGGGGCTATGTTCTACTTTCTGTACTTTGTTTGTACCTATCTTGTAAATGTTATTCCTGCTGTCATCCTCAGCCTGTCATGACAGTCTATATACTACATATCTATGTAGTTATCTTTTATCTTCAAATCAACAAATTCGGTCTGCCTTTAGTGTCTAATACTATAATTACCTTTTATGTCTAAGGCAAGTTATTTCCATACACTCTGTCGGCAGCAGTCTTCCCTCTGGAATACTTGCAATCGTCTCAGTCCAATTACTATTGCAATTCATAAGCCATTGTGCTAACTGCATTTATTACCATTAGTATTTGTTTGCGTCTGGATTCCTTAGTATGGCATTATCAAGTGGTTTGCTTTAGTCATCCTTGTATTTTTATCGTTTTCTATGAATATTTGCTTTTGAAGGTATGACTTTAATATTCTTTGTTTATATTACACTTGTATCACATTCATCTGTTTCCCCGACAGGCACTAACTCGTCGTCGCTCTTTCCGACTAAAGCTACAAACCCTGTCTTCCTCCTCCTTCCCTTTTCTACACCAATTCCTCCCTCCCTTTCAAGACTACCCGTGCCACCATTCCTCCCCGACCCAGTCCTCACCTTGGAGCCGTCCTCCTCGTTATTGGAAAAGGACTGGGAGATCTCCGTACACTCCAGGACGCACGTCTTTTGCGGCGTTACCAGCACCAGCGGCTGCCCCACCTGCGGGAAGATACAGACAGCCTCAGCGATCGTTGGGGCTCGAGCTCTTCTCAAAGCCAACAGCGTTCAGGGTCTTGTATTTTTTTTTTTTTTATTTGAATCCGCTCGCATCCACAGGCATATAACTTTTGGTAAGTTATTTGGGAGAGTAGTGATTGAGAGAGGGCATCAGACTGGGGAAGAGCAGTGTTGCTTCAGAAATTGAGGGTGTGTGTACCAAGTCTTAATTTTGAGAAGCTGGTGTGAGAAATACTTAGAGAAAGAGAAGGATTCTTATGTTGCATTTATGGATCGGGAGAGAACGTATGATTGGGTCGACAAAGGTGCATTGAGGAAGGTGCTACGAATATATGGTGTGGGAGGAAAGCTACTAAGATGCAGTAAGAAGGTTTCGTAGGGAGAGTAAGGCGTGAGTGCAAGTAGAAGGGAGAAGGGTAATTTGTTCTAAGTGAAGGCGGGTCAGCATCATTTCAAGCGGACCACATTGACCGTCAGTAAATCCTCTACTTAGCTTAAGAAAACAGACAAATTGTAGGGGTATGAGGCACCTGGCTCTCGTCCGCAGCCAACTTTTTGGTCTTCATCTGGAAGACAAGTTTGTTCTGACCCGCCAGGAGGTTCCAGCGACTCCAGGCGAAGTGGACGGCGGGGGCTACGAGGGCCATGCACCGGTACAGGTGCTGCTCGGTGGGCCGGTGCTTGCTGGGTAGCCCGTCGATGTAGCAGTAGGAGTCCCGGTCCGGGAACAGGTTGATACCGTAGAACTGCAGCGTCTACACGAGCGGCAGAAGGAAAGAATATGTAATGGATTTTAAGGGTAAATAACTGTAAGAGTTATTTATTATCAATGTGTAACTTTATTGTGTATTGTGTAGGTCAAGGGTTGGGGGGTGGCGATTGCCCCTGTCCCCTTCCCCTTTTGGATACGCCCTCAACTCTAATATGGGACATCTCTCTCTCTCTCTCTCTCTCTCTCATTTCCCTTTTTAAAACTATTGTGCATTTCACATTGAGGGTATCATCAAGAAATATTTGTGTATGTTTATGATAGGGATCTGACCCTCAAGACAGTCTCTTGGCCTGTAAGACATGGGCCCATACCTTTGCAAACAAAATCGTAAAGTGTTAACGTTAAAACGAATGAAGGTTGGTGCCTGCCACGTACCTTGATGAGGGTGTTCGGCTTCATGGGTTTGCCGTAGAGGTGGGAGAGAGCGGTGCGGGCTCCGTCCTGCAGATTAGCCAGGCACACATGGCCCTCCTGTCGGATCCGAGCACGCTTATAGTCATGACGAAAATCAGAAGGATCATAGTAATATGAAATGTAATAAAACGGAGGAAGAACAGTTTGTGCTGAATGGCAGGGTATAATCTACAACTCTATATGTGTTTTTCATCATAATTCTCTAATTAGTTCGTAAGTAACTGAATATCTTGGATAATCTGTAGTAAAGGAATAGTGACAAGAAATGAATGATATGTTTGCAAAGATATGTTATGTGGCGTTACAAAGAAAAATAGTGGAAGTGGAAATAAGTGTTGTAACAGGGTATTTTGTGGTGTAATAGTTTTCTTCGAAGATGTTACAAATTGTGCTATTTTTTGCAAGAAACGAACTCAGTCTATCCTCAGTTCAGTGGCATAATTACCGTGATGGTGAATTCAGCAACGACCACTGCCGCTATGAGCGTTAGGGAGACCGCGCTGCCACCCTGGGGCTTGAGTTCCCAGCTCTGGAAGGGAAGGTTGGCGAACCTGTTCATGGCCAGTCCCATCACCCCGAGCCGCGTCGTCCGCACCTACCAGCAATCTACACTCAGCAAAGGAGGCTGGGGTACGTATACCATTGCATAGGCTGGGACATAAGCTAGGTAAACCATACAGGGACAAGGAGACTAGGCTAGGCACACCGTGCATAAGCAGGGGACTTAAGGTTACTTAGTTTACATACACATACACACTCAGCTTGAGAGCTACGCTGTATAAACAATGTAAAGGCGTGGAACTCACACACGGAAATAACGTAAAGTAAACTTTCACCTCATGTCCTTTACTTGTGACGTGTGGACCTGACCCGTACACCACACTGATCTACAAAATGCATTGACCTGTAGGTACACCTTACTACATCGACACCTGACCTGCACAACCCTACTCTCCCACATGACCCACTGACCTGAATGACCTATTATCCTACATGTCCACTGACTGAGTGACGCATTGACCTGCATGACACGCTGACTTGCATGACCGATTTACCTGTATGACCCACTCCTGCAAAACCCATTGCTTTGCATGACCCACTGACCTGCGTTACCCACTGACCCGCTGACCCTCTGATCTACAAAACCCACTGACCTGCATGACACACTGGTCTTCGTTGTACTTGACGTCGTGGAAGTACTCGTTGGACCAACATCGCTTCTCCTCGTCCCACAGGACCATCTGTGGCGGCTCGAACCAGAAAGCAGAGTCGGGCAGCCTGAAGGCGAGACAACCTGCTCTAACTGACGAAGAACCAACGCCAGGACGACATGAAATATTCTCCCTAACTCTGATATACGGCTGTCTCAGTACATGGAGGATTGGGTGATCCCATTAAATATTTGGTTAAATGTAACAGATCTGAGTGGCTGGCAGGAATTAGATGTTCATTATCGTTAGGGCTTAATTGTTTGTGGTTTGGGAGGCGCACCAAGTCTCTTCTAATGGTGATGAGTCTCACCAAGACCTGCTTTATGCTGATAATGAATGTTTCAGTTTGTACGTGATGGCGACCAAGAACCTCCCCCCAAGGACCTACTTGATGGTGATCAGGAGGAGCTTCTGCAGCTCCTTCTCGAGCTGCCGCATCTCCTGCTCCACGGCCTCGGGATCTCGACGACGCTGGCCGGCAGCCTCGGGCGCGGCGGGTGGGTTGTACTGCGCCACCCACGGTATGCGCGTCACCGTGCACACCTCCTCCACTGGTGACGCAAAATTACAGGATGATTGACACTATTACCAACATGGCGGGTAATGACCTCCGGTCATGGAAGGTGCGACTCAGTGGTCATGACAGTCGTGACACCCGTTGAGAGGGGTTTGTGAGTCAGTGGTCATAACAGTCATGACACCGGGTCGCTGAGGGTATGAGCCAGTGGTCATGCTAGCAATGATAAACCTGGTCAGGGGAAGTGTGAGTCACTATTCATGACAGTATAGTGAGCCGTAACCCGTCCAGCCCTGCCTAGCCTACCCTGGGTAATGATAGGTCAGGAGGCACCTAACCCTGCCCTGGCGTACCCTGGGTGATGGTACAGTCGGCCAGGACTCGCGGCTGCGGGGGCACCTCCAGCAGGTCGATGGTGTACACGCCGCCCTGGATGCGGTACCGACGGAGGTTCAGCTCGCCGGGGGCCGTCTCGGTGAAGTGGGGCGGCCGCTGCTTCTTGATCACCGTCGGCGGCGCTCCTGTATCAGGCGGTGATGGAGAGCGTGTTAGACTAGGGGAAGGATCTTTACAACATATTTAGGTAATTCAACACAGCAGAGAGACAAACTGTATACGATAGAGTTAACATCAAAGATTATTTTGTCTGGCAGCAACAGGAAGTAAGGCAAGGTATCATACAGGAGCGTCCACTGGAATTAAATGATCAGGAAGTACTGTACTTGGACTTACCCATCTTGTCCTTACTCTCTCCCTCGCCCTTCCCGCTGCCCTGTTGAGGAGAACAGTGAAATGTAGATGGGGCGCTTGGTGATGTGCAGGGGTGCGTAAGGTGTGTCTGTGGTGACTAATGAAGTATATGGGGGAGCTTGATGTGTGTTCCTGTATTACTTATTACTTCTAATATCTCTGAGCGTGAATTTGCGATGATAATGTCATGGGAAACTGAACTAGCATTATACGGATAATTGCCGGATAAAATCTTACAGTCCTATCAACTCTCAAAATTGGACCGTCAGGCCAGCAAAACAAATGGACAGCGTCAGGATTGTACCTCCTTCGGTGACGGCTGGTCGTCGGTGGTCGGCGCATCAACCCCTTCCATGCTTTCATCTGCTGGGCACAACACCACCTCACTTGACACACTATGGAAGAACTTGAGGAGAAACTTGGTTGTATGAAGATCTAAATAATTGCCTCCGGAAAGAATATGATTCGCGAGCTGAGGCAGTGAGTGAAGAATTAGATTTATAAAGTGAGAAAGTTGAGAAGCCATAGAGTTCTCTACAGCGTGCAAACGTTTCGCCATCGACTGTGAAATGATCCCGGTGAAGTTTGGTTGCCTGAACTCCAAAGCGTTATAGTTATAAGTATGGTTTAAATGCTTAGAACTATAAGTGACGAGTTCTGAACATTGAAATACAACTGTGTGGCACAGAACATTCCAGGGGCCCTGACACAAGTGTAAAGAAAAAGAGGCATTCTCTCTCCCCCAGCCAAATACATCAAGAAGATATGTTTTCACTTTTATGAAAAGGTTAATTGTTATTACAGCAGATCACGCTACACTGTGGCAAGCTACACTACACTTGTCCAGCTACAAGACACGTCTATGCTACCTTACAAGCATAAAGCAGCTTTCCACTCACCGAGTAAGCTGGTCTCGCTCTCCGGGACGTTGGGGCTGGTAAAGGTGCGCGCGAACTTGGAGTAGTGGTCGTACTCTGTCCTCATGACGCGCACCACGCACTCCAACTCCACCAGGTCGGCCGGTAAGGTGAAGGTGAACCCTAGCTCCTTCACCTGAGGAAGAATGACAAATGAGGCCAGAGAATGAGAGTGTGAACTAACGATAAAATTTATATTACTGGTTTCTGCAAACTGGGTTTTTTATTGAATATGCTACACTGTTATTGCAGGAACTACAGTCTTGGTAACAGGTTTGCACTGATGACATTAAGAAGGAAAAAGAATTATGCAAAAATTTATCAGTAGGCGCTGGATGAATAATATGCCAGTGATAACATTATCATTTCATGTCAAAACTACTCTTCGTACTGTTGTATTGGCAAAGCTGATTATTGTTTTCCCTAAGCATTAAACTTATTGGTATCTTGTCTGTAGTTAATAACTGTAAGTTGGTTAGTTAGAAAGTATATGGGTTGTAGGCCTTTCAACAGCCAGAGAATTTAAGGCCAACTGTGTCTGGAATTAAATTAACACCAATCGAATACTCTTGAACACCTTCAAGTGTTCAGAAGTATAATTCTAACACCATACACGCTACCAATGCATCTATTACCTTTGTGAATGTAGGTGATTCATACAAAACTTGAGATTATAATACACATGAGAAAGGTAGTATAAGTAAGAGGAGTCCCCTATCCTCTGTTTCCTCTTCCTGTAGTAAAGTCTGTTACTCCCTTAGTTAGCCTACTTTGATCTGTGGTGACATATCCCAGTTCGATTGCTACCTACTTCATGCCAGTTGTTTTTAGGTGACCTGGTGGTGTTGCTCCAAAGGGCCAGAGACACGAGCGGGGATGACGTGAAGAAGGAGTACACCTGTGTCGGTCATCAAAATAAATCATGCGTCAGGCAGGCAGGCCAGTTCGTCGTACGTCAGGCAAGTGGATTGGAATTCACCATAAATCATGTTATCGCACTGGCGTTCTGGACGAAGTACCCCGAGGCACTTACCATGGTCTCATGGTCGAGGTAGGGGCGGAGGTCCAGCAGCTGGTGGTACGTGGCTTGGTCCAGTTTATCTTTCTGCGCCTCCTGAAGTTCCAGCCAAATCTGCAAACTCACACGTCATTACTTAGCCCAACACGAGGGATAGTTTAAAAGCTTTTGCAACAATAGACTCTCAGAGGGAAGGACTCCTCATAACTGTTCACCTGGGGGACCAGGATGTTAACTGCTGATGTGAGGGATCTGTGTACTGCTGCTTGTATTACCAGTCCCCCTCACAACCCTTCAGTTCACACAACATTCCAATATTTTTTACAACCTTCCGGTCTTCCTCACAACCCTCCAGTCCTCCTTACAATCCCCCCCTCCTCCGTCATCATCACATTCCTCTAGTACTCCTCATAATATAGTACTCACAACCTTCCAGTTCTCACAACCCTCTAACCCTTCACACAACCGCCCAGTCATCCCAACAACCCTCCAGCCCTCCTTACCTCCCTCCAGTCCCTCCGTTGCTTGTCTGTGGCATCCCTGGTGTCCTCCATCACTCCTTCCAGCTCGGATATCACCTGAGGAACACAAAGGATGTCATATATATATATATATATATATATATATATATATATATATATATAGTTCGCAAATGATAACAAAAATCTCGTTGAAGCGTGACCTTCAGAGGTCGAGAAAGAAATTAATGATGAAAAAAAAAATCAGAAAAATAATAAATCCTTCACCAGCGTCTGATCTGTAGATGTACACAAACAAGTGCAGAAAAATTATGGCTCTGACTCTAGCTGTCCTGGTCATAGGAAAGTCAATACTCACGTGGATGACCTGATCCGTCCTGGCAAGGCAGCCGTGCAGTGTGGCGGAGACCGGGTCGGCCCGCCAGAGGCTGAGGTAGCGGTTCATCTCGGGTACGCTGGTGGGATCTGGCACCCCGTCACACCGCATCATCCGCTCCCACTGCCGACGTGACACACCCATCACTTTACTCACGTATAACCATTATGAAGCAACACTCGTCATCTCTTTACCCATATATATATATATATATATATATATATATATATATATATATATATATATATATATATATACATACATATAATTATGAAGCAACACTCGTACATCAACAGAAAACTTCCCTTAATAAATCACAGATCTAATTAAAAAATTCAGGAAACTAAATTTTTCAGGTGTATAATTATTTTTTGTTCTGGATAGAAATATAGTGACTGCAGAGAACGACATAGGATAAAAGATGTGGTAAAAACGGGCTAAATTACCTTCGGCAATAGTGTTAAAGTTTAAATAAACTATCTTTATACGTAGTAAAAGCGAAGACTATCAATATTTCAAAGCGAGACCACAAATGTTATTGTAAACTATTCATTACTTAATTTTCAACCAAGTGCATAAATGTACAAACCATACTATTTACTCTGTTGAACATCCCTCTGTATCTACTCTCTTGTCGGTCTAGATTTGCCTCACCCATGTGCTTATCCAAAGGGAGGAGATATCTAGCCCACTTTGATCTTAAGCTCTTATTGTTAGTTAACAAGTAACTATTACAACCTCCTAGTTTTGTATTGCCCGTAATACCTCAAGTGTATTTTCATCCGAATGGCTGCCTAAATCCAATACACCAATATTCATTTAATTTTGTTAATTTTAATACTGTAATAATTTTGATACCAGAATATAAAGTGTCTGTAACCACTGGTCTATATCAAGAGAAATGTTGGTTTTAACTTTGCTTCTGCTGCGAGGTCTCACCTCTTCCTCCAAGCCAAGCCAGGGCCGGCCTCACCTCCTCTTCCTTCAGGCAAGGGTTACCCTTGCTTCCTCCTACAGGTGTGGTTGTATTTACAGAGGTTGGAAAGGCTGATACCAGAGTACAAACTGACCTTCTTTCAGTGGTGGCACAGCGGTGATTCCCACAAGAAAGTTCCAATGCTTTGCAAATATCAGAAACAAGTGCCTATGTAAAAAGTAATTACCGTCGGTGTGGTGGCCTGAACATTCCTTAACTCAACACAGGGTAGCCACGCTCCCTGCCCCAAGTGAGTCAACAGGGACGGCCCGTGCAGCTGTTGTAGTGACGTCAATGCAGTGTCGCACCTCTGTGATGATCCAGCTGCTTCGTCTACTTATATACCCTCTGTAGAACCTCGGATTCTTCGGGCTGACTCGCCTACAACAGAAGTCATCTACGATATCCACGCAGTTGTGCTGAATCCCTGCCGTTATCACAGTGCTGAGCCCAGTGTCTGTAGCTTGATAGTGTGGGGTGGACTCATGACTCAGCATCCACCCGACCTGGATATGGCAGTCTCCCTCTTAGCTCTCTCGTCATTGTATTGCTGAGGGACGTGCCTGATGACGCCATTCCACCGTGTAACGTGGCTGTTTTCTCCTTTCTCTCTCTCTGGCAACGTTGATGCCGGCACGCAGTCTACAGACACCACTGGCGTAATCCACAACCCCTCTCGCCTCCTGCCTCCTGGCTGCTGTTCGCCTGCTGACAAGCACCGAGTGCTTGACACCAGTTACCCACACATCTGTGACAGCATCTCAGCCAAAGGTCTGCTCTCCACACTAGGGTTTATCGATGACCCTTTCTCCCTCCCTGGGCCCGGTACAACGTAACGTCACCTCCCCAGGCAGGTTGTGAGTGACGAGATCCTTCTCATCATCATCACATAAGGAAGAGAAGTCGTGCACCTTCCATCCCGGAGGAAGAACTGTCTTTCAGTCACCTGCTTGCTTCTGCTCGTTTAAGGTATCCAGTCCACTACGTAGCTTCTATATGGAGATAAACTGTGCCAATATTGACTGAAGTTCTAAAGAGTTGTCATTTTTCTGTTATATTGATCTCATTTTACTTTCTTGCATTGTTTCATGTTTATTTCTTAATTTCCTTACATCCTTTATTACATGCTTGTGTTTTAGCACTGAGTTGAATACATGTTTATATTTTTCATTCACTATTACGCACCGATTTAATTTTTTACTTTTTTTAACTTAAGCTGTAGAGGATATTTTCCATAAATGGGGGATATCTTTCCCAGTAGTGAGACAAAGATCCCTGTGGCGGTATTGACAGAAACGCCAACGCATTACGTCCACCCCTACCCCAGGCTGCAGACGTTGACAGAAATCTGCCTGTTGACCAAACGCTGTCTGCCTCACGTCTTGGCTCTGATTCAGTCACCACATCTCCACCCCGGCAGGATAGACTGATTCTAGAATACACGTAGACCTTCTTACAGATGTCAGGGCTAGGCCTCACCTCCTCCTCCTCTTTGATGCGGTCCCTGGTCAGCTCCATGGTCAGGTCCAGGTGTCTGGTGACGGCAGCGGTGGCAGTCAGCTGGAGGGACCGCTGCCGTTGCTGCTCCCGCCGCTCCTCCGCCCGCCTCGCTGCCTCCACCGCCTCCCGCTCCCTCCGCGCTGCCTCCTCCTCCTCCTCACGTATCCTGGGGAGACACAGACCCTCAGCCTCACGTACCCCTAGAGAGACAGAATCTCAGGTTCATATGTATTAGAGAGTCGGAAACAGCCAAATGTATCCTGGGAAGACAGATACTCAGCCTCATGTATCCTTGGGAGACAACAGGGGAGACATGCTCAGCCTCAGCAATCCTGAGGAGACATATTCAGCCTCATGCATCCTTGGGAGACGGAATCTCACCTTCATGTATCCCGCGAGTGCATGCGGCACTTCACGCTCACTTGGCCTCTCCCACGCTCATATGATCTTTTTCATGCTCCTCCATGCTAACATGGCTTCCCCATGATCACCTGCCCTCTCTCACACTCGGTTCATCTTTCCCCTGATCTCCACACGCTCCTCTGGCTTTAACCCCCCCCCCACCCCACGCTCACCTGACCTCCTGCCTTACCTTCAGCTGGACTCTCCCACGTTCATTTGGTGTCTCTCACGCTCCCCTGGTCTCACACACCTCACGTAACCTCTCACGCTCACCCGACCTCTCTCATGCCCACCTAGCATCTCCTACGCTCACCTGGCCTGAGTTGACCTGGTCTCGTCTTCCACCTGGCGTCTCACGCTTACCTGGCCTCCTCAGCCTCCCGTTGCCGCCGCTCCTGCTCGAGTCGCCTGAGCTTCTCCCTCTCCTCCTTGCTTAGCTTCCTGGTGCCGGTCTGTGCCTGGGAAGCAGCCAGAACCACCCCTCACATTAGCACGGGTCATCTGAAGTCAGGGGCCCTTTTAGGGCGAACAGCTGGCAAACCTAACAGCAGTTATAACCAGAAACGTAACTAGCCTGGGACGACCTGATAATATGCTCCCTGCGTAAGGGAAACGGGGTCTTAATATATGTAAAACTTGACAACGTAAAAATTCTAAAGACATTACTTTTAGCCTAAATGTCTCTGTTCTGGAATTCCTTTAATATGAATTAGGTTAAGCACCTTATAGCACATTAAAAAATCAGAAGAATTAAGATAATGGGTTAATACATTTTACCATTGCTCTCCACGTCATCACGCTGAAAATCGAGGCCTTATTTTTTGTTAAAAATTATACCGTAAGCCTTATTCATAACAGCATTATAGATAAATTTCCATCAATTAAAGAACGAGAAGTAAAACTTTGATATAATTTACGTACAGTGATATGCATGAGATAAACTGAGAAAGCACTGTTTTCCAATTTCCTTTTGTTATTATGTAGCGTACCAGGTCCCAAAACATTAGTTATGGCAACAATATAAAGCAAAGTTGGCAATGATGAGCGAGGGTAGCGCCACATGAAGATGGAGGAAACACCGTCAACTAGCAAGAAACGATAAAACAAAGCATGATGGCAGACAATACGCTGCCACTTACTTTATACACATTATTGTTGTACGGAACGGCATGAGTTCCCATGGATGCGTCACAATATCACCTACGTGACAAATTGTATTTCATGCTGTGTATGGGTGTTACTGAGTAAGTTTTGGGTACTTTGTTTAAACAACATAAAGAAAAATTCATTATTTCAGTTTCAGTTTCAATACTTTATTCTTCGATAGAAAAAATATTATTTATTTTATATACCGCGTGAATGCATGTTAGGATATTAGTTATAAATAACCGCTCCCTGAAAAAATCATTACTATATCGGGAGCGATGGATAAATCAGGTCTGAGATGAAGTCGACAGGTCGATGTAGGTCTTGAAACAGAGCATAAGAGAGGCTGGTGTATATCTAAATGAAATTATGTAAATCCATTTCAAAATGTTTTGCAAGTGATGCTAAGATTTCGGGTAGTTCTGCAATACCAATACTATAAGTAATCTTTATGAAGATGCTATTATCACAAACTTAAGATATTTTGAGGGTATTTTCTGCAGCAAGAGACCGTCATTTTGAACACTGATTTGAGATATCTACTTGTTCTTATGTCATGTCTCACTGTGAAAAGTTTGTAGATACAAACGATAGCATTGAATCATACATCTCACCTTTGGTGGCATATTGCGAACTGCGGCGTCACTGTAGACGAGTGTCAGTTATTTCCTTACACACGGGCTGTTGCCTTAAATATATGCGTTCGGCGAGTTCTGGGGAAAACGAAGAATCACCCAAAGACAAGCGTCACCGTTTCCATGGCAACATACGATGCAATGATTTTCTCGGTACGGCCGCCAGATGGCAGCACTGGTTGTCCCCCGATCAGCTGTTCCTGGTAAAAAACATTGCGAGACACTGTTATAAGCATTATCAAATCACGTCTTGGAAGACCAATGGGAAAAGGTAACGAATGAATTAGTTCGCATTAAACGGCCCAGAGGCATAAAGTAAGCTGAGTTTTGGGAAATGGTTTATTGATAATGAGCACATCATCAGCATTGTATACCTTTTCGTGTAACCTTTGTTCTGTGTTTGGTTGCGAGGCAATGCTTATCAGAAGATACGGTTAAATGGTTAATAGACTTTGGCATTATGTAAAGTGTTGCCTTTGGAATTAGGCCATTTCTGAATTGCCGTATGACTAAAATTGTTTAGGGCTAAGGAGATATTAAGATGCATTTCAACAGAAATCATAATCAATCGATTTGTTGCATTAATAAAATTGAAGTATACGGAAGCTCGTCTTCTAATATTATGGTTCGTGTTCTGCTTTTATAGAACCATTATTGCCAACGGAGAGTGATTTAAGAGTGTGGGATTTTCCTTTTTCGCTCTTAAAGGCGATCTTTTGATATTGGTTGAATGTTGCATTTACTCTGAGGAGAATATCGTTCTTTTGAGTTTCTAAATACAGTACAACTAACAGTGTATTGCATACTAATTATTACTGTTTTCACCTTTTTTTCATTTTTTCAGCTGGGAAGTAGTTCAACCAAGAACAAATTTGCAACCATGTCTTTAAGGTCACAAGTAATACAGCTGTATAAAAATGTAAGTACTGAATATGAATATTACTGCTGTTTAATATGTAGGTAGAGAACTGGTCGATTATTTTATACTGTACGTCCAGCTTCTGACTACTTAATGCAAATTAATGTGTTATGTTTATTACTAAGTTGGTTTTGAATTTTTCAAAAGTAATGTTTCGTTTGACCTTTACTTAATTCTGGTTATTTTGTAAATATATTGTAGATGTGAACTTATTCAAACTAGCCAGTCAGATTATTTGAAGTAGATATATTTAAGGTCTTAAATGGGCAGTCTTTTATTGGGAACTTATCCCATGTAGAGTAATGATAATCTTGTATAATAATCGTACAAGAGATTGAGACAATTGCTACTGGAAGCACTGCTGTATTAGACACATTCTGTTCAATGCTTTTATTTACACATTTACACAGCAGATCACCTGGTGGTCTGACATTTTCTCTAATGCCACAGTCTCCTTCAGAAATTTTAATTTTCCACTTCTATATTGTATATTTCCTCATATACTTTTTTTTCTTCTTTTGAAAATGTATATTTCTGATTCAAACCCTCTTTTTTTAATCTCATTCAATTCTCATTCATTTTAGTGCAAGTAGAATCTGCTTTACTGTAGCCATACCATCTTACAAATTTTGTTAGTAATTATTGTCCTAATATTGAGTCCTGGATTTGAAAGGTGTAGATTTGGGTGGTAATTGAGATGCTTTTTGGAAGATTTCACTTGAACAACCTGATATTGAATGTAAAAGGGGTTATCATGCAACATGATCAGATGAGTAACAAGTCTCCAACTATAATCTGATCCAAAGGTAGTGTTTTTACGTACTCTAGTACAAAAACACCCAGTGCACTCTTTGTGGATCATAGATATCCTAACTTTTGTCTGTGACTGTAGCCTTCAACAGAAAAAAAAAATATTAGCAGTCACTCAGCCCATCCCAAAATTCATTCCAAAATCTTCATTCCTCTCACAATCTAGTGCATCAACATTAACAGGCACCCATCTCACAAAAACTACTTTCATTCAGGCTAATGTTAATCTTGAACTCATTCCTTGTAGAATTACAGAGTAATACTATTTATTTATTCATTACGATGTTTAATTCTTTGTCACAGTTATTGTATCTTGGACGTGACTATCCAATGGGGTATGAGTACTTCAGGGAAAAGTTGAAGAGGGCTTTCATGAAGAACAAGCATGTCACTGACCCTGAACAGATCAAGATGATGATTGGACGAGGAGAGTTTGTCATTAAGGAAATAGAGGCATTGTACATGTTGCGCAAGTACAGGACAATGAAAAGAAGATATTATGATATCCAGAATGACTGTAGGATCAACAAAGATGCACAGTGATTACTACTATACTTAATGAATTAAGGAAATAAAATTCAGCAGACACCCTCACAAGCTTAAGAGAAACACAACTGATTAATCACGTGAACAAGAATGTAATTAAGATCCACCTCTTACAATTATAATTAAGATTTAGTCATGATGTGAATTTCATCTGCTTAGTGGCTACAGAAACTATCTACAAACTTTTTATGATAACTTATTTATATCTTTTGGATGCTTTTGAGAATAAGGGTATATTGAGCAATAAAAAGTATTACCTTCATCATATTATTCACTGTTATTTACTTGCTGTGGAAATAATGAAACTGTTTGCAGTATTAGGCTTTACATATATAGCTTTAGTCCACAGGAAGCTGTTGCCCACACTTTTTTTATGATGTTCACCACAACTTTACTAACCCAATCATCTTGAATTTGAAAAGCTTTACTCAGAGTTTTGAGTGAAAATTTTAGATGAATCTGTTATAGAAAAGATATCTCATTTTCTGTTTTAAAGTTCATGTAAATTTTTTGTGTGCATCTGTGATTCTTTTGTTGATGACACAATGAAGACTTGGCTGTGAAATTTAAAGCAAGAGTTTCCCTGAATTTTCTTGTGACTGTATATAATGTTACTTAGTTTTAAGTAAACTATTTTCTATATATTAACATAACTCAACCTATTTGCAATGCAAGATGTTACCTGTGTATTAAAGATATATGTTTTCCATGATTTTTTTAATATTCAGAAATGCTTTCCTCTTTGTGCTGGCTATAGTAATTGTAATAAGATTATGAAGTTATCATAAGGTCTGGAATTTTGAATTACTAGATGCTGTTGATATTGAAATCTTGTGTGCAGATGATGCAATACAGATGATAAGATATTGTAAAAAGGATTTTGAAGTGGGTTTACAAATGGTAATTTGAGTGGAATCAGTTTTAATCAAATAACATCCATTAGTTATGAAAAACTGACTTTCAGTTGCTTTTAGCTTGAAGTTATTGTTGTGAAAAGGAGCAGTTATTAAAGAGCAATACTTTGCACTACAAATTTATGTGTCCATATTTCTGTGCCTTTGACGGTGCTCTGTTTATTATTTAAAGCAGACTACATCACCATATATTGTAGAAGTGCAATTTCAGTTGATTTGTACAACATATAACTGTTATTAGATGATGATGGCTTTTGAGCTGCATTAGGAAGAGCTTTTTGGGAATTTCAGTCAACAAATTGTCATCTTTACAAACACCAATCACCTGAAACATATCATGTAGTAGATATACAGTCTACAGTTGTGTTTGAATGGATGGAGTCCTAATATTCATATTGTGATAGATAATGAGAAAAAATGGTATTTATCATTAAGTATTTTAGTGATGAAACTGGTTGACAGGAGGAAGTATTGGAAAGGGGATTTAACCTTGATATACCATGTTGTACTGATATCCACTGATCTTTGATTGAAATCCTGATGCAGTTGAATTGATAAAGTTGGCAAGAAATATTTTGTCACCCAAAGAAATTTGCAACTGTTCTGGACAGTTACTGAACTTTTACTCATGACAGGTAGAGACAGGTAGAGCAGGTTATCCCATCAGCTATATATTAAGTTACAAATGAACTGCAGTAGCTATATAAACAAAAGCATGTTGTGTGGAAGATGAAAAATGGTTGTGTTAACTGCTAGACATCATTAATATTCTTTCATCAGTTGTTCTCACAAATTAGCTAAGATAGTACAGTGGACTCAGGCTGGTTCTTAGACCACAGCATCTCAGACTGGTAATCCCCATAGTCAGTCCTTTAAGGATATATTATAGGAACTCCATTGTTGCATTTGCTGTGCATTTTTCTATTTCAGATTATAGAATATTTGTGCATAGTATTAAATAAAAGTCTCATGCCCTTAGCTCAGCGTACTAAAGGTTTTCAATGCTTGATATATTGACAGGTGGAGTACAATGCTTGATATATTGACAGGTTGAGTACGCAGTATATGTGAATTGCAGAATTTGCAATTTTACTTCTGTCTTCTGAATATGGAGATAATGAATCTTGTCATGGTACCCACTCCACTTATGTCTGAGAATGTGAAGTTGGTAAAGTCAAGAAATATGTGATTTCAGACTTATGTTCACTGGTATATTAACCAAATTTGATGCAGATGTTTTAGTTATTTGGATAATGTTCTTGAACTTGTTGCCTGATCCTTAGCATGTGCAGTAGACTCTCCAGATGGGGCCAAGTTTACAGGATGGAGGTATACATTTACAGTACTGGGTCTGGTATTGGTTTATTCATAGCATAAAGAATAATAAGATGGAATAAAAAGGTGCTTATTACTGCTAGTACAAATTTTATTTAATACAAATTTGCAACCATATGAAATACATGAGATTTGTCAGCAAAAGTGTAAGCCACTTACAAAAATTCAAACTTTTAGAGAGCAATGAAAGGCATACATTTTGGAGAAAGTTTTCTTATCAATCATGTCAGTAATTCTTTGTAAAGTTGAAGAGCAAAAGTTTTCAGTGTGGATTTATCGTCCAAGTCATTCCTTGCCTTCAGAGTTCAGTAGCTACACAAAATCTTCCCAAAACATTTTATTTACTCATCGTAGCTTTTATTTACTCATTCAAGCATTGAGAGCATATAGAAAAAAGCATGAATGATTGCTGAGGAACTTTGCAAGAATTTATAGCTCACAAATTGAAACATTTTTTCTCTTTCCATAATAAGAAATGGAAATGTTTGAGAAAAATACTCATTTCCTAATGGAGACTCTGCTGAGAGAAAATAGAACAATGGAAGTGGAAGAAGCACTGTAATGTATAGTGTATGAACAAAAATTGTAGCAATGAAAAACAGCAACAGTTTAATAAGAAAGCTCTCAATTTTCTGAGGATACAAAGTTTGAAAATGCTTAGGAGGCATGTACATGTAGCCTTGTCTATACGACTAAAAAAGGTTAATGTCTTTGTTGAGTTACATGCTGAAAAAAGAGCTGGTGATTGAGAATACCTATTTTAAAAACAGGAACATACATAAGTATACGTAGATGAGTAGAGTTGATGGATAATGGACTTTATAGGATTAAGTATTAATTACTAATAATGCAAAGGAGAGGCTCTTAAATGTGAATATGCTGAAAGAGGCAGCTGTTGGAATGTCTGATCATTACATGGTGGAGGGGAGGATGAAAGTTTGTAGAGGTTATAGGAATAGAGGAAATGATAAAGGTATGTAGAGGATGGTGAAAGTGTGTGAACTTGGAAAAGAGGCTAATGTGAGAGAAGTAGATGCCAGGAGATATTGAGTAAAGAATGTCAGAAGGCGAGAGTAAGTGAAGCTAGGGGAATGGGTAAGGAGGGAAAGGTATTTAGGGAAGCACTGCTTACGTTTGTAAAAAAAGTGAGTAGCATGCGCAGGGGGTGGCGATGCTGTTTCCTGTGGGCTGGGGTGGCATCAGGAGTGGATGAGGGGCGAGCAAGTGTGAATATGTGTATGTGTATGTATGTATATATGTATATGTTGATATATATATATATATATATATATATATATTTATTTATTTATTTATTATACTTGATCGCTGTTTCCCGCGTCAGCG
>JAYMFT010045200.1:20443-48449 GCA_038088735.1 Panulirus argus | reverse complement strand
CTGGACACAGAGTCCACTAGCCTCCTTGTCTGGATATGGAGTCCACTGGCCAAATTTTCAGGACACGGAGTCCACTGTCCTCCTTGTCTGGACACGGAGTCCAATGGCCTCCTTCTCTCTACACGCATTCGACTGGCCTCCTTGTCTGGAAACGAAGTCCACTGGCCTCCTTCTCTGAACACAGAGTCCACTCGCCTAAGTGCCTGGACACAAAGTCCACAGGCCTCCATGTCTGGTCACGAAGTCCACTGGCCTCCTTCTTTGGACACGGAGTCCACTGTCTTGCTTTTCTGGACACGGAGTCCACTGTCCTGCTTTTCTGGACACGGAGTCCACTGGTCTCCTTATCTGGACACGGTGTCCACTGGCCTCTTTCTCTGGACACGGAGTCCACTGGCCTCCTAATCTGGACATGGATTCCATTGGCCTCCTTGTCTGGACAAAGAGTCCACGGGCCTCTTTGTCTGGACACGGAGTCAAGTGGCCTCCTTCTCTGGATATGGACTTCAAAGGCCTCCTTGTCTGGGCTCGGAGTCCACTGGCCTCCTTGTCTGAACACGGAATCCACTATCCTCCTTGTCTGGACAGGGAGTCCAATGGCCTCCTTGACTGGACACGGAGTCCAGTTGCCTCCTTGTCTATCCGCAGAGACCACTGCCCTACTTGTCTGGACACGGAGTCCTCTGACCTCCTTGTCTAGACACGGAGTCCACTAGCCGCCCTGTCTGGGCACGGATTCCCCCGGCCTCATTGTCTGGACAGAGACTCCACTGGCCTTATTGTGTTTACACGGAATCCACTGGCCTCCTTGTCTTGACAGAGAATCCAATGGTCGCCTCTTCTGGACACGGTGTCCACTGGCCTCCTTGACCGGACACGAAGTCCACTGGCCTCCTTGTCTGGATACGGAGTCCTTGGCCTCATTGTTTAGACATGGAGTCCACTGGCCTCCTTGTCTGGACACGTTGTCCACTGACCTCTTGTCTTGCCACAGTCCACTTGCCTCATTGTCTGAACACGAAGTCCATTGGCCTCCTTGTCTGGACCCGGAGTCCACTGGCCTCCTTGTGTGGAAAGGGAGTCCACTGCCCTCCTTGTATGGAAACGGAATCCACTGGACTCCTTGTCTGGACACGGAGTCCAATGGCCTCCTTGTCTGGACAGGGACTCCACTGGCCTCCTTGTCTGAAAATGGAGTCCATTGGCCTCCTTGTCTGGGCAAAAGTGCATTCTCATGCCATATATTGACACTAGAAAGTATCATCATTGCATATGAAATGAATTTGATCAAGTTTTACCTTTATTTTAACCAGTTGTTGATTTCAGGTGTATTGCCTTACAAAAATAACTGAACAATTGAATAAGGAGGCAAATATGGCATGAAAAGACATCTCTCAGAAAATTTAGATAAATTCAGTAGATATGGTTATCGTGTGACATGTACGTAAAGTTGAATCACGTGATCAAATGGTGGTGAAGGCTGACTCATGCCATCAGGATGCAATTCTCTTTCACATAATTCAAATATAATTTTCCATTTCCCACAGGTAAAATAAAAGACATTTCGTGGGCAAAAGAAGTACCAGATAAGCTTAATATTTTCCTTTTTCAAAGAATTAATAGATTTATGAATCTGACATAGGAATTTGTCCCTAAAGGTCACCAATTAAACCTATATTTGGATGAGAAGGAGGAAACGTGGTAACCAAAACCCCAGAGCGTCATATTGGAGTTCCATCTTAGCCCAAGTCATGACCCTACCCTCCTAGAAACCTGCCTATGACCCTAGAAACATTTCCAGTTTCCTCTACCCTCAAGCACGGCTTTGCCTCGCACCTCCCTCAATACTCCACAGACCCAGCCCATGGCGATTCCACCTCTAGCAGTTGAATAATCATCAAGCAATGGCTAATTATCATTTATTATTAGTCTTTTAATAAAAACCATCTGTTTATGAATATTAATTAACTATTTAGGTCACGGTAGCACTCATACAATGATATATCAGTTTCGTTATTGGAGGACTGGCGCGGTCTCACGGCTTCGAACTCACGAGTCGATACTCTCGGGTCACATGCCAGCGAAAGGAGTATAATTTCTTTCGTACATTATCGAAACTGATGTTAACACCACATATAGTGAGGCCTTTCCATCCTATCCCAAGTCATGATCCTACCAGCCTAGAAACCTGCCTATGACCCTCAAAACACCTTCACTTTCCTCTACTCTCAAGCACGGCTTTGCCTCCCACCTCCATCAACACTCCACCAACCCTGCCCATGGCGATTCCACCTCTAGCAGTTGAATAATTATCAAGCAGTGGATATATATCAAATATGATTTGTCTTTTAATAAAGGTATTTCTTTATGAATATTTATTAACTATTTGGGTCATGGTAACACCCATACAATGATGTATCAGTGGCGTCATTGGAGAACTGGCGCGGTCTCACGGCTTCGAACTCACGAGTCGATACTCTTGGGCACAAGCGAGCGAAAGTATTTCATCTTTGTTACTTTATGGAAACAGAAGTTAACACCACATATAGTGAGGCCTTTCTGGATATTATTAAGAAAATTGACATGATGAGGAAAGCTCAGACCATTGGAAGTTTGGACGTTGCTTGACATGAAAGCTTCGAAAAAGACTCGATTCCTCCCTCATGGAAAGATAGGGCTGTTAACGCTCATTGTCTTTACCTATTTCTTCAGGTGTTAAAGATAATTCTAAGACCATATACAATCTTACTATGCATGTGGCCCTTGAGTGCTGACATATAGTGACCCATAACAAACTCACTTTGCATGAATCTATATGAATTTATATTACTCTGTTATCATTTCCACAGTGGTATTTATATTTACCTGAAATGATAAAGATATCAAAATACTAAATGGTCAAAACTATGATTAATTATACTATCTGTTTCTCTGTTTGAATAAGCATTTCGACTATATCATTTATAGAAAATGTGAGCGAGTTTCGACTCAGATTCTCTCATTTATTATGATACTTCGTAACAAGAAGTTTATCAAAATCTAAGAATTCTAACTTAAACTATTATTTAAGTCATACCTATATCAATAAGTTTCGATGTCGCTCCTCACATAACCAGAGAATATCATTTGTCTGTAACTTCTCAAGAAAGACTTTTAAAAATTCAAATAACGAGAAAATCAGATCAGAAATCTGATTATATATTATAAATTCTGATCTGAGAATACATATATACAGTTGATGACTAATACTTAAAAATTTTAAAAAGCCATGAAAAACGTGATTTTGTAGATATACTCCAATAATATTTTTTTCCAAAATGCAAAAGTGCATTCTCCTGTCATAAATTGACACCAGAAAGAATCAGCATTGCTTATGACATGAAAATGATAAAGTTTTACTTTTATCCTCAGCCAGTAGTTGATTTCAGGAGCATTTCTTACTAAATTGACTGAACAATGAAATAGGGAGCCAAATATAGTATGAAAAGACATCTTTGAAAAGATTTAAATGAATTCAGTAGATCTGGTTATCAAGTGACATGTACGTAAAGCTGAATCACGTTATCTAATGACGGTGAAAGCTCATTTATGCTATCAGGATGTAATTCTCTTCCAAATGATTTATGTATAATTTTCCATTTCCCACAGGCAACATATAAGACATTTTGCGGCCGGGGGAAATGCCGGATATCCTTAATATTTTCCTCTTTCAAAGAATTGATAGACTTATGATTCTTACATAGGGCTTTGTCCCTATGGTCACCAATTAACCCTATATTTGGGTGAAAAGGAGGATAGGTGACCCCAGAGCGTCATAATGGAGTTCCATCCTAGCCGAAGTCATAACCCTACACGCCGAGAAACCTGCCTATGACCCTCAAAACATTTTCACTTGCCTCTACCCTCAAGCACTGCTTTGCCTCCCACCTCCCTCCACACTCCACCAACCCTGCCCATGGAGATTCCACCTCTAGCAATTGAATAATATTCAAGCAATGGGTATTCAACATTTATGATCAGCCTTTTAATAAAAGCTATTTTTTTATGAATATTTATTAACTCTTTGAGCCAAGGTAACACCCATACCACGATGTATCAGTGGCGTCATTGGAGGAGTGGCGCGGTCTCACGGCTTTGAACTCAAGAGTCGATACTTTCGGCCACACGCCAGCGAAAGGAATATATTTTCTTTGTTTAATATAAGTTTAGAACCTAATGAACAAGTTCTGAAAAGTAACTCAAGAGGATCTAAACAGTTGAATATTACGATCTAAGAATTTTATAAGGACGCCATATAAAGATAGTCTTGACTGTGGTTATAAAAACAAAATTTTTTGGAACAACCAAGAATTACAACAATGGATGATAACACACTGAAAAGTTAATAAAGACGTTCTTTATATCGGTTATGACGATAACGACGATCTTATAAGTTATAAAAACCAATATAACAGTTGTTTGATATGAATTGAGAACCTAATGAAAAAGATGTGACATGTAACTTAATAGGATCTAAAGAGTTGAACATAACGATTTGAGATGTTTTTTAAGGAAAACATATGAAGATATTCTTGAAAGGCCGTAAAGTTGGTTATGACGAAGAAAGTTCGAAAACTCGAGAAGATTGTATAGAGGTCGGTTGAAATGATTTTGGCAGTGGATGATGACACTCTTAGAAATTAGCAAATATGTTCATTTAAGTTGGTTTTGACGATCTAACACACTGAAAACGACGATTCTAGAAGTTATGAAAAGGATCATAGTAGTTCTTCAAAATGACATAAGAATCTTATGAAATCGATCTGAAAAGAAAATCTAGAGTATCTGGACAATGGAATATGACGATATCGGACAACATATGATTTTCATGATAGTCTTCAAAGTTGGTTATGAAAATAAATATATTTGGAATCCTCGAGAAGATTGCAAAGAGGTCAATTGGCAGTGGATGATGACACACTGAGAATTTAGTAAAGACGCTTATTTAAGTCGATAACTACGATCATAAAAGTTATGAAAAAGAACACTGAAGTTCTTTAATATGACTTAAGAACTTTATGAAAATGGTCTGAAAAGTAACTCAAGAAGATCTAAAAAGTTGAATATTACGATTCGATAGGTATAACATATGAAATTCGTCATGACAGTTGGTTATGATGAAGAAAGCTGTTGGGATACCTGTGAAGATAGGAATGATTTTGATCATTGATGATAAAATCGGTCGTAGGAGATATGTGAGAGCCTAATGAAAAGTATCTCAAAAAGATCTGAAAAGTGGTATATGAAGATTTGATGTATTCATATAGACCATATAAATTTAATATAGTTCCTATATTTGGTTATAACGACGGAAGTTGTTGGAATAGATTTGATGATGTCACTTAAAGGCGATTATTTAAGATGGTTATGACTTTCTAACACACTGATAACGACGATCTAAAAAGTTTTGAAATCGATTGAAGCAGCAGTTTAATATAACTTAAGAACCTAATGAGAACGATATGAAACGTTACTCAATAGGATCTGAACAGTTGAATATGACGACTTCATATGTTTATTAAGACTATATATAGACATTCATGACAGTCCGGAAAGTTGGTTAAAAAACATTTTTCTATTTCTTTTCGAATCCTCAAGAATTTTATAAAGAAGTCAGTTGGCGGTTGATAATGACACATCGAGAATTTAATAAACACATTCATTTAAGCAGGTTATGACGATCTTACTCAGTGATAACTACGAACTTAGAAAGTATAAAAAAATACTAGTAGTGCTTTAATATGACTTGAGTATAAAAAAATACTAGTAGTGCTTTAATATGACTTGAGGACCTTATGAAAACGATTTGAAAACTAACTGATGAAGATATGAGAAGTTCAATATGACAATTTGAGATGATTATAGGGATTACATATGAAACTAGTCATGACAGTCTTTAAAGTTGGTTATAACGACGAAAGTTGTTGGGATACCCAAAAAGATTGGAATAATTTTAGTCATTGATGATGACATTGAAAATTTAGTATATAATTTCATTTAATTCGGTGATGTACTACCAAAATGATTACAACGATCTTCGAAGTAATGAATTCGGTCTTAGCAGATATAAGAGATTTCTTGAAAGCCTAAGGAAAAGTACCTCACTCAAGAAGATCTGAAAAGGAGAATATGAAGACATGAGGTATTTATATGGGCAACCTATAAATTTAATCTATAGGAGTCTGTAAAGTTGGTTATGACGGCGTAAGTTTTTGAAATACTCGAGAAAATTTGGTATGAATTTGGCATTTGACGATGGCACTTAAGAAGTTAGTAAAAGATGATAACGGCAATCTTAAAAGTTATGAAACAATAGAAGTAATAGTTTGTTATGAATTATGAACCTAAAGAAAACTATATGAAGAGTAACTCAAGAGGATCAGAACAGTTGAATATGACTATTTGAGATGTTTAAATGGACATCATATGAATTTTTTCATATATCTGTGAATGACGATGAAAGTGAATGAAATAATCGAGATTGTATTGAGGTCAGTTGGTATGATTTTGGCAGTTAAAAATGACAATCTGAAAAGTTTTGAAAAACGATCTTGTAAGTTAACTATGGACGATCTAACGCACTCATAACGACGATATCAGTGATGAAAACAGACGTAGCAGTTGTTCTATATGAAGAGAAGCTATGAAAACGAGATTAGCAATAGTTTCATTTGACATTCTGAAAAGTAACTCAAGAGGATCTGAACTTTTTAACATACCGATTTTAGATGTTTGTAAGGACACCATTTGATGATAGTCATGACAGTCTATGAAATTGTTTTAAAAAAGAATTTCTATTTATTTTTGAATACTCGAGAACGGTGTAATTTTGTCACTGAATGAAGACAAAGTGAGAAGATATGAAAGACGTTCATTTATATCGGTTATAACGATAAAACGCACTAATAACGACGATCTTAAAATTTTTGAAAACCCTCGTGACAGTAGTTTAATATAACTTAAGAAACTAATGAAAACAATCTGAAAAGTACCTCAAAAGGATCAAAAAAACTGAAAATGACGATTAGAGGACTACATATGAAATTATTTATAGATATCTGTGAAGTTAGTGATGACAATGAAATTCTTTGGAATACTTATAAAAATGGTATAGAAGTTTGGGTAGTTAATTATTATCTCTTTGATGTTAATACAGATCATTTAAGTTGATTCTGACGATCTAAAACATTGATAATGACAATCTTAAAAGTTACGAAAATGATCATTGCTGTAGTTTAATGTAACTTAAGAACCTAATGAAAACGATCTTAAAAGTAACTCAACAGTATCTGAACAGTTGAAAATAACGATTTGAAATGTTCATAATGACAACATATGAAGTTACTCATGAAAGTCTGTTAACGACGACGAGTTATTCAAATAATCAAGAATATTGTATAGAGGTCAGTTAATATGATTTTGGCAGTTGATAATGATCAAATAAGTCGAACTATGACGATTTTACACACTGATAACGACAATATGAAATGTTATGAAAATTGCCGTAGCAATTGTTTAATATGACTATAGAAACTAATAAAAACAATCTGAAAAAACTCAATCGGATCTGAACAAATGAATATGATGATTTTAGATGTTTATAAGGCAACATAGGATGTTAGTCATGAAAGTCTGTAAAATTGGTATTGAATAGAAAAATGATTGGAATACTCGAGAGTGGTATGATTCTGTCAGTGGATGATCACACTGAGAAGTTAATAAAGACGTTCATTTATGTCAGTTGAGACGATAAAACATACTGATCACGACGATTATTAAAGTTTTATAAACCCTTGCAACAGTTGTTTGATATGACTTTGAGAATCTAATGAAAAAGACGTGAAAAGTAACTCAAGAGGATCTTAAAAGTTGAATATGACGATCTGAGATGATTGTGAGGACAACATATAACGAAAGTCATTGGAATACTCGAGAAGATTTACAGAGTTGAGTTGGTATGATTTTGGCAGTTCATCAATGACACTCTAAAACGTTGCAAAAACAATCATATAAGTAGGCTATTATATCTAAAATACTCTTTATGAAGATATGGGTTATGAAAGCAGTCGTTGCAGTTGTTTTATTTGGCTTGAAAAACTTCTGAAACTTTTTGGAAAGTAACTCAAGATCTGAATTGTTGAATATGACGATCTGAAATGTTTATTATGACAACATATGAAGCTATTCATGGAACTCTGTTAATGACGACGGCGGTTTTTTCAATAATCGAGAAGATTGTATGGAGGTCAGTTGTTATGATTTAGGCAGTCGGTCAAGCTAATCTGAAAAGTTACAAAATGATCAAATGAATCGACGATCTAACACACTCATAATGAAGGTATTAGAAGTTGTGAAGACAATCTTAGCAGTTGTTTAATATTACTTGAGAAAGTTGTGAAAGCGATGTAAAAAGTAAATCAAGATGATCTGAAAAGTCGAATATGGCAATTTCATATGTTTTTAAGAACAATTATGATGTTAGTCATTACAGTGTGTAAAACTGGTTATGACAAAGGAATTTTTTGGAAAAATTGAGAAGATTTTATAGAGGTCAGTTGGTATGATTTAAATCGGTTATGGCAATCTATTCCACTGATAACGACGATCTGAGGAGTTATGAACACAGTCGTCGCAGCTGTCTAAATCGACTAGAGAATATAATGAGAGAGATCAGAAAAGTAACTCAAGAGTATCTGAACAAATGAATATGATAGTCATGACAATCTGTAAAGTTGGTTATGGCAAGGAAAGTTATTGGATGAATCTAAAACATTGTATTAAAATCACTTGGTATGATTTTGTCAGTTGATGATGACACTCCGAGAAGTTAGTATAGACGACTATGACGATCTAACACACAGATAAGAACGATATGAGAAGTTATGAAAACTGCCATAGAAGTTGTTTAATATTAAGAAAAACTGATAAAAGCGATCTGGAAAAGTAGCTCAATAGGATCAAAGCAGTTGAATATTTCGATTTCAGTTGTTTATAAGGCATAATTGTATAGCGGTCAAACTCGTATAGTTAGTAAAGATCATTTAACTAGGTTATGACGATCTAGCACATTGGTAACGACGATCTCAGAAGTTATGAAAACGAATGTAGAACTAGTACAATATGAAAACCAAATGAAAACTATCAGAGAGGTAACTCAAGAGGATAAAACCGTTGAATAAATTGATTTGAGATGTTTATAAGGACAACATATGAAGTTTTTCTTTAAAATCTCTAAAGTTGGATATGACGATGATTGAGGTCAGTTGATATGATCTTGGCCTTTGATGTTGACATTCTTAAAAGTTAGTAAAGAAGTTCATTCAAGTCGGGTATGACGATCGAACACACATTAGAAGTTTTGAAATAGATCATAGCATTTCTTTGATATGATTAAAGAACTTTATGAAAACGATCAAAAGAGTAACTCAAAAAGATCTTAAACACTGAATATGACGATTTGAGATGATCATTAGGATGATTTTAGCCATTGATGATGAAACTATCATTTAAATCTGTGATGATGATCTAACAAACTAAAAACCACTATCTTAGAAGTAGTGAAAAAGGTAGTAGAAGATGTTTGATATCATTTGAACTCCTATTTAAAAAGATCTGAAATTCCTTTTCATAATAATAACATATGAAGTTATTCATGAAAGTCTGTAAATTTCGAAGAGTTATTTAAATAATCAAGAAAATCTGTAATGCAGAGTATGTAATGTTCGTTATGACAAAGAAAGTTGTTGGAATACTCAATGAGGTTGTATAGATATCGTTTGGAATGATATTGACATTTGATGATGACACTTAAGAAGTTAATGAAGATGATCATTTAAGTCGGTTACGACGATCTAACACACTGATAACAACGATCTTTTGAGTCATGAAAATGATCGTACTAGTAGTTTCTATATAACTTAAAAAACTAATGAAAACGTTCTGAAAGAATATATCAAAGAGGATCTAAATAGTTAAATATTACAATCTGAGATGTTTACTAGTACTACACGGGATTTTATTCAAGAAGTATGTAAAGATTATTATGACGACCAAAGTTGTTGGAATGATATAGAAGATTGTAATGAGGTCAGCTGATATGATTTTGGTCGTTCATGATGACAGTCTTAGAAGTTAGTTAAGACGTTCATCTACGTCGGTTATGACGATCTAACACACTGTTAACGACGATCTCATATGTTATGAAAATGATCATAGAAGTTATTTGATATAACTTGGGAACTTTATGAAAAAGATCTGAGAAGTAACATGAGATCTGAAATGTTAAATATGACGATTCAAGATTATTATATTGATAACATATGAAATTAGTTATGACTATCTGTAAAGTTGGTTATGACGACGAAAGTTGTTGGGATACTCAAGAATATTGGCATGATTTTGGCCATTGATGATGACACTGAGAAGTTAGTCATTTACTTCGGTGATGACTATCTAACACACCGAATGAGGACAATCTTAAAAGTAATGAAAACGGTCGTACCAGATGCTTGATATTACTTGAGCGCCTAATGAAAAAGATCTGAAGAGTAAGTGAAACAAATCTGAAAAGTGGAATATGAAGATCTGAGATATTTCTTTGGTCAACATATGAAGTTAGTCAAGAGAATCTAAAAATTGGTTTTGACAGACGAAACTTATTCAGTTACTCGAGAATACTGTATAGATATTATTTGGTATGATTTTGGCATTTGATGATAACATCTAAGAAGTTAGTGAAGAAGTTCATTTAAGTCGCATATGACGATCTAACACTCAGATAAAAACGATCTTAAAAGTCATGAAAACGATTGTAGCAGAAGTTTGATATGTTTAGAACCTAATGAACAAGTTAAAAAAAGTAACTCAAGAGGATCTAAACAGTTGAATATTACCATTTGAGAACTTTATAAGGACACTATACGAAGATAGTCTCGACAGTGGTTATAAAAACAATTTTTTTTGGTATCCTCATGAATTTTGTCATTGGATGAAGACACACTGAGAAGTTAGAAAAGACGTTTTCTATATCGGTTATGACGAAACGACGGTCTTAAAAGTTATAAAAACCCATGTAACAGTTGTTTGATATGAATTGAGAACCTATTGAAAAAGATGTGAAATGTAACTTAAGAGGATCTTTAGAGTTGAATATAACGATTTTAGATGTTTTTAAGGAAAACATATGAAGTTAATCTTGAAAGGCCGTAAAGTTGGTTATGACGAATAAAGATGGAAAACTCGAGAAGACTGTATAGAGGTCGGTTGAACTGATCTTGGCAGTGGATGATGAAACTCTTAGAAATTAGCAAAGACGTTCATTTAAGTTGGTCTTGACGACTAACACACTGATAACGACGATTTTAGAAGTTATGAAAAAGATCACAGTAGTTCTTCAAAATGACAAGAATCTTATGAAATCGATCTGCAAAGAAAATCTAGAGGCTCTGGACATTTGAATATGACAATATCAGATGTTTATTCGGACAACATATAATGATTGTCATGACAGTCTACAAAGTTGGTTATGAAAGCAAATATATTTGGAACCCTCGAGAAGATTGCAAAGATGTTTCTTTAAGTCGATAACTATGATCACAGAAGTTATAAAAAAGAACATAGAATTTCTTTAATATGACTTGAGAACTTTATGAAAATGATCTGAAAATTAACCCAAGAAGATCTGAAAAGTTGAATATTACGATTCGATATGATTATAGGTATGAAGTTATTCACGACAGTTGGATATAATGAAGAAAGTTGTTGGGATACCTGTGAAGATAGGCATGATTTTGGTCATTGATGATAAAATCGGTCGTACTAGATATCTGAGAGCCTAATGAAAAGTATCTCAAGAAGATCTGAAAAGTGGAATATGAAGATTTGATGTATTTATATAAACCATATGAATTTAATAGTTCCTAAATTTGGCTATAACGACGGAAAATGTTGGAATGAATTTGATGATGTCACTTAAAGGCGATCATTTAAGACGTTTATGACGTTCTAACAAACTGATAACGACGATCTAAAAAGTTATGAAAACGATTAAAGCAGTAGTTTAATATAACTTAAGAACCTAATGAGAACGATATGAAAAGGAACTCAAGAGGATCTGAACAGTTGAATATTACGAGATCAGATGTTTAATAAGACAATATATAAAGACATTCAAGACAGTCCAGAAAGATGGTTAAAAAACAATTTTCTATTTTCTTTTGGAATCCTCAAAAATTTAGTAAAGAATTCAGTTGGCGATTGATAATGACACAACGAGAATTTAATAAAGACGTTTATTTAAGTCGGTTATGATGATCTAACTCAATGATAACTACGAACTTAGAAGTTATGAAAAAATCATAGCAGTGCTTTGATATGACTTGAGGACCTTATGAAAGCGACTTGAAAAGTAACTGATGAAGATCTGAGAAGTTCAGTATGACAATTTGAGATGCTTATAGGAATTTCATATGAAACTAGTCATGACAGTCCTTAAAGCTGTTGGGATATTAAAAAAGACTGGAATGATTTTAGTCATTGATGATGACACTGAGAAGTTAGTATATAGTTCATTTAAATCGCTGATGACGTACTAACAAAATGATAACAACGAACTTAGAAGTAATGAATTCGTTCTTAGTAGCTATTTGAGATTTCTTGAAAGCCTAAGGAAAAGTAACTCACGAAGATCTGAAAACTAGAATATGAAGACATGAGGTACTTATATGGGCAACCTATAAATTTAATCAATAATGTCTGTAAAGTAGGTTATGACGGCGGAAGTTTTTGGAATACGCTAGAAAATTTGGTACGACTTTGGCATTTGACAATGCCACTTAAGAAGTTAGTAAAAGATGATATCGGCAATCTTAAAAATTAGGAAAAAGATCGAGACATTGGTTTATTTTAAAATATGAACCTAAAGAAAACGATATGAAGAGTAACTCAAGAGGATCTGAACGGTTAAATATACCGATTTGATAAGTTTATATGGACAACATATTAATTTTTTTATATGTCTGTGAATGACGGGGAAATTGAATGAAATAATCGAGAAGATTGTATTGAGGTCAGTTGGTATGATTTTGGCAGTTAAAAATGACAATATGAATAGTTTTGAAAAACGATCTTTTAAGTAGACTATGACGATCTAACGCACTCATAACGACGATATCAGCGATGAAAACAGACGTAGCAGTTGTTCTATATGACGAGAAGTTATGAAAACGATAGTAGCAAAAGACTGTTATAACTTAAAAACCTAATGAAAGCAATCTGAAAAGTAACTCAAGAGGATCTGAACTTTTGAATATGATTTGAGATATTCTTAAGGACACCATTTGATGATAATCATGACAGTCTATAAAATTGTTTTTAAAAATGATTTTTTTTCTTTTTTTTTTTTTAATATTCAAGAAAGGTGTAATTTTGACGTTAAATAAGTCAGACTGAGAAGATACTAAAGACGTTCATTTATATCGGTTATGACGATAAAACACACTGATAACGACGATCGTAGATATTTTGAAAACCCTCGTAACAGTAGTTTAATATAACTTAAGAACCTAATGAAAACGATCTGAAAAGTACCTAAAGAGGATCTAAAAAGTTGAAACTAACGATTAGACAACTACATATGAAATTATTCATAGAAGTCTGTGAAGTTAGTTTTGACGATGAAATTCTTTTCAATACATATTAAGATGGTAGAGAAGTCAATTGGTGTGGTTTGGGCAGTTGATGATTATCTCTTTCATGTTCATGCAGATCATTTAAGTTGATTCTGACGATCTAACACATTGATAATGACGTTCTTAAAAGTTATGAATACGATCGTAGCTGTAGTTTAATGTAACTTAAGAGCCTAATGAAAACTATCTGAAAAGTAACTCAAGATGATCTGAACAGTTGAAAATAACTATTTTAAATGTTTATAATGACAACATATGAAGTTATTCATGAAAGTCTGTTAATGACGAGGAGTTATCTAAATAATCAAGAATTTTATATAGAGGTCAGTTAATATGATTTTGGCAGTTGATAATGATCAAATAAGTCGACTATGACGATTTTGCACATTTTACACACTGATAACGACGATATGAAGTGTTATGAAAATTGCCATAGCAGTTGTTTAATATGACTATAGAAACTAATGAAAACAATCTGTAAAGTAACTCAAACGGATCTAAGCAAATGAATATGACGATTTCAGATGTTTATAAGGAAACATAGAATGTTTGTCATGTCAGCCTGTAAAGTTGGTCTTGAGATTTGTATGATTCTGAGAGTGGATGATGACACTGAGAAGATAATAAAGACATTCATTTATGGCGGTTGAGACGATGAAACATACTGATAACGACGATTTTAAAAGTTTTAAAAACCCTATCAACAGTTGTTTGATATGACTGTGAGAAACTAATGAAGAAGATGTGAAATGTAGCTCAAGAGGATCTGAAAAGTTGAATATGACGATTTGAGATGATTTTCAGGACAACATATGACGTTATTTATGAAAGTCTTTTAATGATGACGAAAGTCATTGGAAAAATCGAGAAGATTGTACTGAGTTAAGTTGGTATGACTTTGGCAGTTCATATTGACGCTCTGAAACGTTGTAAAAACCATCATGTAAGTCGACTATTATATCTACAATTCTGTTTATGACGATATGAGTTATGAAAGCAGTCGTTGCAGTTGTTTTATATGACTTGAGAAACTACTGAAAAATTTCTGGAAGGTAACTGAAGAAGATCTGAAAAGTTGAATATGACGATTTCAGATGTTTATTATGACAAAATATTAAGCTATTCATGAAACTGTTAATGACGACGACGGTTATTTCAATAATCGAGAAGATTGTATAGAGGTCAGTTGTTATGATTTATGCAGTCGATAAAGAAACTCTGAAAAGTTACAAAACTATGAAATGAATAGACTCTTACGATCTAACACACTGATAACTCTTACAATCTAACACACTGATAACGAAAGTATTAGAAGTTATTAAAACAGTCCTATCAGTTGTTTAATGTGATTTAAGAAAGTAATGAAAGCGATGTAAAAAGTAACTCAAGATGATCTGAAAAGTTAAATGTGGCAATTTCATATGTTTTTTAAGAACAATTATGATGCTAGTCACGACATAGTGTAAAGTTGGTTATGACAACGAAATTTTTTGGAATATTTGAGAGGATTTTATAACGGTCAGTTGGAATTATTTATGTCGGTTACGACAATCTATTTAACTGATAACGACGATCTGAGGAGTTATGAAAACGATCGTAGTAGCCGTCTAATATGAAAAGAAAACATAATGAGAACGATCAGAAAAGTAACTCAAGAGCAGTTGAACAGATGAATATGATAATTTTATATGTATTTAAGGATAACATATGAAGATAGTCATGACAGTCTGTAAAGTTGGTTATGTCGAAGAAAGGTATTGGATTAATTTATAAAACTGCATTGAAATCAGTTGGTATGATTTTCCCAGTTGATGATGACACTCCGAGAAGTTAGTATAGACGACTATGACGATCTAACACACTGATAACGACAATATGAGAGGTTATGAAAACTGACAAAAAGTTGTTAAATATGACGAGATACTGATATAAAGGATCTGAAAAGTAAATCAATAGGATCTAAACAGTTGAATATGACGATTTCAGTTGTTCATAAGGCAACATAGGAAGTTATTCAAACAGTCTTCAAAGATGGTTATGACGAAAAAATTGTATAGAGATCAAACTGGTACTGCTAGTAAAGATCATTTAACCTTAGAAATTATGAAGACGATTATAGAACTAGTGCAATATAACTTAACCTAATGAAAACTATCAGAAAAGTAACCCAAGAGGATTTAAACAGTTGAATAAATTGATTTGAGCTGTTTATAAGGACAACATATAAAGTTTTTCTTGAAAATCTCTAAAGTTGGATATGACGATGATTGAGGTCAGTTGATATGATTTTCACCATTGATGTTGACACAGAAGTTAGTAAAATAGTTCGATTAAGTCGGGTATGACGATCGAACACACATTAGAAGTTTTGAAATAGATCATAGTAGTTCTTTGATATGATATGAGAACCTTATGAAAATGATCAAAAAAATAACTCAAAAAGACCTGAAAAATAGAATATCACTATTTGAGATCTTAAAAGTAATGAAAAAGGTAGTAGCAGATGTTTGATATCATTTGAGCTCTTATTTAAAAAGATCTGAAAAGGAAATCAAGAAAATCTGTAATGCAGAGTATATAAAGTTCGTTATGACAAAGAAAGTGGTTGGAATAATCGAGAAGATTGTATAGATATCATTTGGAATGATTTTGACGTTTGATGATGACACAAGAAGCTACTGAAGATTATCATTTAAGTCGGTTATGACGATCTAACACACTGATAACAACGATCTTTGGAGTCATGAAAATGATCGTGGCAGTAGTTAATATATAACTTAAAAACCTAATGAAAACGTTCTGAAGGACGATCTAAACAGTTGAATATAACGATTTGAGATGTTTATAAGGACAATATATGAATTTATTCATGAAAGTGTGTAAAGATTGTTATGACGACCATAGTTGTTGGAATGATACAGAAGATTGTTATGAGGTCCGTTGATATGATTTTGGCCGTTGATGATGACATTCTTAGAAGTTAGTTAATTCGTTCATCTATGTCGGTTATGACGATCTAACACACTGTTAACGACGATCTCATATGTTATGAAAAAGATCATAGCAGTTATCTGATATGACTTGTGGACCTTATGAATACGATCTGAAATGTAACTCAAGAACATCTAAGATTTTAAATATGACGATTCAAGATGATTATAATGATAACATATGAAGCTAGTTATAACATTCTGTAAAGTTGGTTATGACGACGAAAGTTGTTGGGATACTCAAGAATATTGGAATGATTTTGGCCATTGATGATGACACTGAGAAGTTAGTCATTTAATTCAGTGGTGACTACCTTAGAAGTAATGAAGACGGTCGTACCAGATGCTTGATATTTCTTGAACGCCTAATGAAAAAGATCTGAAGAGTAACTGAAAAATTTGATAAGTGGAATTTAAAGGTCTGAGATATTTATTTTGTCAACATATGAAGTTAGTCAAGTGAGTCTAAAAATTGGTTTTGACGGCGAAACTTGTTCGAATACTCGAGAATATTGTAAAGATATCAATTGGTATGATTTAGGCATTTGATGATGACACTTATGAATTTAGTGAAGACGATCATATAAGTCGGCTATGACGATCTAACAGATTGATAGCAACGATCTTATAGGTCACGAAAAAGATTGTAACAGAAGTTTATTATAAGTTTAGAACCTAATGAACAAATTCTGAAACGTAACTAAAGAAGATCTAAACAGTTGAATATTATGATTTAAGAATTTTATTAGGTCACCACATGAAGATAGTCTTGACAGTAGTTATAAAAAAAAAAAAATTTTGGAACAACCAAGAATTTTGACAGTGGTTGATGACACACTGAGAAGTTATTAAAGACATTCTTTATATCGGTTATGACGATAACGACGATCTTAAAAGATATAAAAACCCATGTAACAGTTGTTTGATATGAATTGAAAACCTAATGAAAAAGATGTGAGATATAATTTAAGAGGATCTAAACAGTTGAATTTAACGATTTGAGATACTTTTAAGGAATACATATGAAGATATTCTTAAAAGGCCTTCAAAGTTGGTTTTGACGACGAAAGTTGGAAAACTCGAGAAGATTGTATAGACATCGATTGAAATGATTTTGGCAGTTGATGATGACACTTTCAAGAATTATCAAAGACGTTAATCTGAGTTGGTTTTGACGATCTAGAACACTGATAACGACGATTTTAGAAGTTATGAAAAAGATCATAGTAGTTCTTCAAATTGACATAAGAATCTTATAAAATCGATATGAAAAGAAAATCTAGAGGATCTGGACATTTCAATATGACAGTATCGGACAACATATAAAATGATTGTCATGACAGTCTGTAAACTTGGTTATGAAAACAAATATATTTGGAATCCTCGAGAAGATTGGAAAGAGGTCAGTTGGCAGTGGATGATGACACACTGAGAATTTAGCAAAGACGTTTATTTAAGTCGATAACTACGATCATAGAAGTTATGAAAAAGAACATAGAAGTTCTTTAACATGATTTGAGAACTTTATGGAAATGATCTAAAAAATAACTCAAGAAGATCTGAAAAGTTGAATATTACGATTCAGTATGATTAAAGGTATAACATATGAAGTTAGTAATGACAGTTGGTTATGATGAAAGTTGTTGGGATACCTGTGAATATAGGAATGATTTTGGTCATTGATGAAAAAATCGGTCGTAGCAGATATCTGATAGCCTAATAGAAAGTATCTCAAGATCAGAAAAGTGGAATATAAAGATCTGATGTATTCATATAGACCACATGAATTTAGTATAGTCCCTAAATTTAGTTATAATGACGGAGGTTCTTGGAATAAATTTAATGATATCACTTAAAGACGATCATTTTAGACGGTTATGACGCTGAAACACACTGATAACGACGGTCTAAAAAGATGTGAAAACCATCAAAGCAGTAGTTTTAATATAACTTAAGAACCTAATGAGAACTATATGAAAAATAACTCAAGAGGACCTAACAGTTGAATATGGCGATTTCAGATGTTTATTAAGGCAATATATATAGACATTCATGACAGTCCGGAAAGTTAGTTATATAACAATTTTCTATTTTCTTTCTATTTATCTTTTTTTTTTTGGGGGGGGGAACTCTTAAGAATTTTGTAAAGAAGTCTGTTGGCGGTTCATAATGACACATCGAGAATTTAATAAAGACGTTCATTTAAGTCGGTTATGATCTAACTCAATGATAACAACGAACTTAAAAGTTATAAAAAAAAAAATCATAGCAATGCTTTCATATGACTTGAGGACCGTATGAAAACGATTTGAAAAGTAACTGATGAAGATCTAAGGAGTTTAATATGACAATTTGAGATCATTACAGGGATTACATATAAAACTAGACATGACAGTCTTTAAAACTGGTTATGACGACGAAAGTTGTTGGGATACTCTAAAAGATTGGAATGATTTTAGTCACTGATGATGACACTGAGAAGCTAGTATATAATTTCATTTAATTCGGTTATGACGTACTAACAAAATGATAACAACGATCTTAAAAGTAATGAATTCGGTCTTAGCAGATATTTTATAATTCTTGAAAGCCTAAGGAAAAATGACTCAAGAAACGCTGAAAACTAGAATATGAAGACATGAGGTATTTATATGGGCAACCTATAAATTTAATCAATAGAGTCTGTAAAGTTGGTTATGACGGCGTAAATTTTTGGAATACGCGAGAAAATTTGGTATGACTTTGGCATTTGACGATGGCACTTAAGAATTTAGTAAAAGATGATAACGGCAATCTTAAAAGTTATGAAAACGATCGAAGCATTAGTTTATTATTATTCATGAACCTAATTAAAACGATATGAAGAGTAACTCAAGAGGATCTGAACAATGGAATATGATGATCTGAGATGTTTATATGGACAACATATGAAGATTTTTATATGTCTGTGAATGACGAAGAAAGTGAATAGAATAATCGAGATTATATTGAGGTCAGTTGGTATGATTTTGGCAGTTAAAAATGACAATCTGAAAAGTTTGAAAAATGATCTTGTAAGTAGACTATAACTATCTAACACGCTCATAATGACGATACTAGTGATGAAAACATATGTAGCAGTTGTTCTATATGACTTGAGAAGTTATGAAAAGGATAGTAGCAGTAGTTTTATATAACTTAAAAACCTAATGAAAACTATCTGAAAGATAAGTCAAGACGATCCTAACTTTTGAACATTGAAGATTTGAGATCTTGGTAATGACACCATTTGATGATAGTCATAACAGTCTATAAAATTGTTTTAAAGACAATTTCTTTTTTTGAATACTCGAGAACGGTGTAATTTGACATTAAATGAAGACAAACTGAGAAGATATTAAAGAACTTCATTTATATCGGTTATGACGATAAAACACACTGATAACGATGATCTTAGATTCCTTGAAAACCCTCGGTACCTATAGTTAGATATAACTTAAGAACCTAATGAAAACGATCTGAAAGGTACCACAAAAGATTATAAAAAGCTGAAAATAACGATCAGAGACTACATATGAAATTATACATAGAAGTAGGTGAATTTAGTTATGACAATGAAATTCTTTGGAATACTTACTAAGATGTTATAGAAGTCAATTGGTATGGTTTGGGCAGTTGATGATTATCTCTTTGATGTTAATACAGATCATTTAAGTTGATTTTGATGATCTAACACATTGATAATGACGATCTTAAAAGTTATGAAAACGATCGTAACTGTAGTAATATAACTTAAGAACCCAATGAAAACTATCTGAAAAGTAACTCATGAGGATCTGAACAGTTGAAAATAACGATTTTATATGTTTATAATGACAATATATGAAGTTATTCATGAAAGTGTGTCAATGACGACGAGTTATTCAAATAATCAAGAATATTGTATAGAGGTCAATTAATATGATTTTGACAGTTGATAATGATCAAATAAGTTGACTATGACGATTTTACACACTGATAACGACGATATGAAAATTGCCATAGCAGTTGTTTAATATGACCATAGAAACTAATGAAAACAATCTGAAAAGTAACTCAACCGGATCTGAGCAAATGAATATGACTATTTCAGATGTTTATAAGGCTACATAGGATGTTAGTCATCACACTCTGTAGAGTTGGTTTTGAAAAAAAAAAAAAGTTTTGAAATACTCGAGAGTTGTATCATTTTGACACTGAGAGGTTAATAAAGACGTTCATTTATGTCGGTTGAGAAGATGAAACACTGATGGCGACGATTTTAAAAGTTTTAAAAACCCTCGCAACAGTTTTTTGATATGACTAAGAATTTAATGAAAAAGATCTGAAAAGTAGCTCAAGAGGATCCGAAAAGTTAAATATGACGATTTGAGATGACTGTGAGGACAACATATGACGTAATTCATGAAAGCCTTTTAATGAAATCGAAAGTCATTGGAATAATCGAGAAGACTGTACAGAGTTGAGTTGGTATGATTTTGACAGTTCATGATGACGCTGAAATGTTGTAAAAACTATCATGTAAGTCGACTATTATATCTAAGATACTGTTTATGACGATATGAGTTATGAAAGCAGTCGCTGCAGTTGTTTTATATAACTTGAGATACTATTGAAAACTTTCTGCAAAGTAACTCAAGAAGATCTGAGCAGTTGAATATGACGATTTGAGATGTTTATTATGACAACATATGAAGCTATTCATGAAACTGTGTTAATGACGACGACGGTTATTTCAATAATCGAGAATATAGTATAGAGGTCAGTTCTAATGATTTAGGCAGTCGATAAAGACACTCTGAAAAGTTACAAAACGATCAAATGAATCGACTCTGACGATCTAACACACTAATAATGAAGGTTTTAGAAGTTGTGAAAACAGTCTTAGCAGTTGTTAAATATTACTTGAGAAAGTAATGAAAGCGACGTAAAAAGTAGTTCAAGATGATTTGAAAAGTTAAATATGGCAATTTCATATGTTTTAAGAACAATTATGAAGTTAGTCACGACAATGTTTAAAGTTGGTCATGATAACGAAATTCTTTGGAATAATTGACAAGATTTGATACAAGTCAGTTGATATGATTTAAGTCGGTTATTATAATCTATTCCACTGATAACGAGGATCCGAGAAGTTATGAGCACGGTCATCGTAGCTGTCTAATACGACTAGTGAACATAATGAGAACGATCAGAAAAGTAACTCAGGAGTACCTGAATAGATGAATATGACAATTTTATATGTATTTAAGGACAACATATGAAGATAGTCATGACAATCTGGAAAGTTGATTATGCCGAAGAAAGTTATATGATTAATCTACAAAATATTATTGAAATCAGTTGGTATGATTTTGCCAGTTGATGATGACACTCCGAGAAGTTAGTATAGACGACTATGACGATCAAACACACTGATAACGACGATATGAGAAGTTATGAAAACTGACATAAAAATTGTTTAATATTACGAGAAACTGATAAAAGTGATCTGAAAAGTAATTCAACAGGATCTAAGCAGTTAAACATGACGATTTTAGTTGCTTCTAAGGAAACATAACAGTCTTTAAAGTTGGTTATGACGACAAAATTATATAGAGGTCAAACTAGTATAGTTAGTGAAGATCATTTAACTAGGTTATGACGATCTAACACATTGATAACGACGATCTCAGAAGTTATGAAAACGATTGAGAACTAGTACAATATAACTTAACCTAATGAACAAATAACTCAGTAGGATCTAAACAGTTGAAGATATTGATTTGAGATGTTTTAAGGACAACATAAGAAATTTTTCTTGAAAATCTCTAAAGTTGGATATGACGATGATTGAGGTTAGTTGATATGATTTTGGCCGTTGATGTTGACACTTAGAAGTTAGTAAAGAAGTTTATTCAAGTCAGGTATGAAGATCGAACACACAGTAGAAGTTTTGAAATTGATCATAGCAGTTCTGTGATATGATTTGATAACCTTATGAAAGCGATCAAAAAAGTCTATAAAGATTGTTATAACGATCATAGTTGTCGGAATAATATAGAAGATCGTAATGAGGTCAGTTGATATGATTTTGGCCGTTGAAGATGACATTCTTAGAAGTTAGTTAAGACGTTCATCTACGTCGGTTTTGACGATCTAACACACTGTTAACGACGATCTCATATGATATGAAAATGGTCATAGCAGTCATTTGATATGACTTGTGAACCTTATGAAAACAATCTGAAATGTAACTCAAGAAGATCTACAATGTTAAATATGACGATTAAAGATGATTAGATTGATAACATAATTAGTTAGTTATGACTTTCTGTGAAGTTGGTTATGACGACGAAAGTTATTGGGATACTCAAGAATATTGAATGATTTTGGCAATTGATGATGACACTGAGAAGTTAGTCATTCAGTTCGGTGATGACTGTCTAACACACCTATAAGGACGATCTTAGAAGTAATGAAATCGGTAGTAGCAGTTGTTTGATATTACTTGAGCGCTTAATAAAAAAGATCTGAAATGTAACTGAAAAAATCTGATAAGCGGAATATGAAGATCTGACATATTGATTTGGTCAACATATGAAGTTAGTCAAGAGAGTCTAAAAATTGGTTTTAACGGCGAAACTTGCGCAAATACTCGAGAATATTGTAAAGATATTATTTGGTATGATTTTGGCATTTGATGATGACACTTATGAAGTTAGTGAAGACGATCATATAAGTCGGTTATGACGATCTAACACAGTGATTGCAACGATCTTATAAGTCATGAAAAAGTTTGTAACAGAAGTTTAATATAAGTTTAGAGTCTAATGAACAAGTTCTGAAACGTAACTAAAGAGGATCTATACAGTTGAATATTATGATTTAAGAATTTTATAAGAACACCATATGAAGATAGTCTTGACAGTGGTTATAAAAAAAAAATTGGAACAACCAAGAATTTTGACAGTGGATGATGACACACTGAGAAGTTATTAAAGACGTTCTTTATATCGAGTATGACGATAACAATGATCTTAAAAGTTATAGAAACCCATGTAATAGTTGTTTCATATGAATTGAAAACCTAATGAAAAAGATGTGAAATGTAACATAAGAGGATCTCAAGAGATGAATTTAACGATTTGAGATATTTTTAAGGAAAACATATGAAGACATTCTTGAAAGGCCTTAAAGTTGGTTTGGACGACGAAAGTTGGAAAACTAGAGAAGATTATGTAGAGGTCGATTGAAATGATTTTGGCAGTTGATGATGACACTCTTTGATAACGACGATTTTAGAAATTATGAAAAAGATCATAGCAGTTCCTCAAATTGACATAAGAATCTTATGAAATCGATCTGAAAAGAAAATCTAGAGGGTCTGGACATTTCAATATGACAATATCGGACAACATATAATGATTGTCATGACAGTCTGTAAAGTTGGTTATGAAAAGAAATATATTTTGAATCCTCGAGAAGATTGGAAAGAGGTCAGTTGGCAGTTGATGACACACTGAGAATTTAGCAAAGACGTTTATTTAAGTCCATAACTACGATCATAGAAGTTATAAAAAGAACATAAAAGCTCTTTAATATGACTTGAGAACTTTATGAAAATGATCTAAAAAATTACTCAAGATTTGAAAAGATGACTATTACGATTCAGTGTGATTAAAGGTATAACATATGAAGTTAGTCATGACAGATGGTTATGATGAAAGTTGTTGGGATACCGGATACCTGTGAAAATAGGAATGATTTTGGTCATTAATGATAAAATCGGTCGTAGCAGATATCTAAAAGCCTAATGGAAAGTATCTCAAGAAGATCTGAAAAGTGGAATATGAATATTTCATGTGTTCATATAGACCACATGAATTTAACATAGTCCATAAATTTGGTTATAACGACGGAAGTTGTTGGAATAAATTTTATGATGTCACTTAAAGGCGATCATTTTAGACGGTTATGACGTTCAAACACACTGATAACGACGGTCTAAAAAGATATGAAAACGATCGAAACAGTAATTTAATATAACTTAAGAACCTAATGAGAACTATATGAAAAATAACTCAAGAGGATCTAAACAGATGAATAAGACGATTTCAGGTGTTTACTAAGACAATATATATAGACATTCATGACAGTCCGGAAAGTTAGTTAAAAAACAGCATTCTTTTTTTTTTCTTCTTTTTTTTAGGGATCCTCAAGAATTTTTTAAAGAAGTCAGTTGGAGGTTGATAATGACACATCGAGCAATTAATACAGACGTTCATTTAAGCCGGTTATGATGATCTAACTCAATGATAACTAAGAACTTAGAAGTTATTAGAAAAAGATCATAGCAGTACTTTAATATGACTTGAGGACCTTATGAAAACGATTTGAGAAGTAACTGATAAAGATCTAAGGAGTTCAATATGACAATTTGAGATCATTATAGGGATTACATATGAAACTAGACAGGACAGTCTTTAAAGTTGGTTATGACGACGAAAGTTGTTGGGATACTCAAAAAGATTGGAATGATTTTAGTAACTGATGATGACACTAAGAAGCTAGTATATATTTTCATTTAATTCGGTTATGAAGTACTAACAAAATGATAATAACGATCTTCGAAGTAATGAATTCGGTCTTAGCAGATATTTCATTATTCTTGAAAACCTAAGGAAAAGTAACTCAAGAACTTCTGAAAAATAGAATATGAAGATATGAGGTATTTATATGGGCAATCTATAAATTTGATCAATAGAGTCTGTAAAGTTGGTTATGACTGCGTAAGATTTTGGAATACGCGAGAAAATTTGGTATGACTTTGGCATTTTTTTTTTTTTTATGTTGAAGGCACTTAAGAAGTTAGTAAAAGATGATAACGGCCGTCTTAAAAGTTATGAAAATGATCGAAGCATTAGTTTACTATTAATTATGAACCTTATTAAAACGATATGAAGAGTAACTCAAGAGGATCTGAACAATGGAATATGACGATTTGAGATCTTTATATGTACAACATATGAAGATTTTTATATTTCTGTGAATGACGACGAAAGTGAATAAAATAAGCGAGAAGATTGTATTGAGGTCAGTTGTTAGGATTTTGGCAGTTAAAAATGACAATCTGAAATTTTTGAAAAATGATCTTGTAAGTAGACTCTGACGATCTAACGCACTCATAATGACGATATTAGTGATGAAAACAGATTAATAGTTGTTCTGTATGACGAGAAGGCATGAAATTGATAGAAAAAGTAGTTTAATATAACAATCTGAAAAGTAACTCAAGAGGATATGAACTGTTGAACATGATGATTTGAGATTTTTTTAATACTCTAGAACGGTGTAATTCTGTCACTGAATGAAGACAAACTGAGAAGATATTAAGCCCGTTCATTTATATCAGTTATGACAGTAAAACAAACTGATAGCGATGATCTTAGAATTTTTGAAAACCCTCGTAACAGTAGTTTAATATAACTTAAGACCCTAATGAAAACGATCTGAAAAGTACCTCAAAAGGATCTAAAAACTTAAAAATAACGATTAGAGGACTACATATGAAATTATTCATAGAATTCTGTGAAGTTATTTATGACGATGAAATTCTTTGGAATACTTATTAAGATGGTATAGAAGTCAATTGGTATGGTTTCGGTAGTTAATAATTATCTCCTTGATGTTAATATAGATCTTTGAGTTTATTTTTACCATCTAACACATTGATAATGACAATCTTTAAAGATATGAAAAAGATCGTATCTGTAGTTTAATGTAACTTAAGAACCTAATGAGAACGATCTGAAAAGTAATTCATGAGGATCTGAACAGTTGAAAATAACGATTTGAAATGTTCATAATGCCAATATATGAAGTTATTCATGAAAGTCTGTTAATGACGACGAGTTATATAAATAATCAAGAATATTGTATAGAGGTCTGTTAATATGATTTTGGTAGTTGATAGTGATCAAATAAGACGCCAATGACGATTTTACACTCTGATAACGACGATATGAAGTATTATGAAAATTGCCATAGCAATTGTTTAATATAACTATAGAAAGTAATGAAAACAATCTGAAAACAACTCAACTGGATCTGAACAAATGAATATGACGATTGTACATGTTTATAAGGCAACATAGGATGTTAGTCATGACAGTCTGTAAAGTTGGTTTTGAAAAAAAAAAAAGATAATTAGAATACTCGAGAGTGGTATGATTCTGACAGTGGATGATGACATTGAGAAGTTAATAAAGACGTTCATTTATGTTGGTTGAGACGATAAAACGTACTGATAAGAACGATTTTTAAAGTTTTAAAAACCCTTGCAACAGGTCTTTCATATGACTTTGAGAATCTAATGAAAAAGATGTGAAAATTAACTCAAAAGTATATGAAAAGTTAAATATGGCGAACTGAGATGATCGTGAGGACAACATATGACTTTATTCATGAAAGTTTTTAATGACAACGAAAGTCATTGGAATAATCGAGAAGATTGTACAGAGTTGAGATGGTATGATTTTAGCAATTCATAATGACAATCTGAAACGTTGCAAAAACCATCATGTAAGTCGACTATTATATCTGAAATACTGTTTATGACGATATAAGTTATGAAAGCAGTCGTTGTAGTTATTTTATTTGACTAGAGAAACTACTGAAACTTTTTGGAAATGAACTTAAGAAGATCTGAACACTTGAATATGACGATTTGAGATGTTTATTATGACAACATAAGAAGCTATTTATGAAATTCTCTTAATAACGACGACGGTTATTTCAATAATCGAGAAGAATGTATAAAGGTCAGTTATTATGATTTACGCAGTCGATCAAGACACTCTGAAAAGTTACAAAACGATCAAATGAATCGAGTCTGACGATCTAACACACGATAATGAACGTATTAGAAGTTGTGAAAACAGTCTTTGCAGTTGTTTAATATTACTTGAGAAAGTAATGAAAATGATGTAAAAAGTAACTCAAGATGATCTGAAAAGTTAGGTATGGCAATTTCATATGTTTTTAAGAACAATTATGATGTTAGTCACGACAGTGTGTATAGTTATTACAACGAAAATGTTTGGAATTAATGAGAAATTTTAGAGGTCAGTTGGTGTGATTTAAATCGGTTATGACGACGAGTTATATAAATAATCAAGAATATTGTATAGAGGTCAGTTAATATGATTTTGGCAGTTGATAGTGATCAAATAAGACGCCAATGACGATTTTACACTCTGATAACGACGATATGAAGTATTATGAAAATTG
>JAYMFT010045200.1:0-20343 GCA_038088735.1 Panulirus argus | reverse complement strand
GATAATGAACGTATTAGAAGTTGTGAAAACAGTCTTTGCAGTTGTTTAATATTACTTGAGAAAGTAATGAAAATGATATAAAAAGTAACTCAAGATGATCTGAAAAGTTAGGTATGGCAATTTCATATATTTTTAAGAACAATTATCATGTTAGTCACGACAGTGTGTATAGTTATGACAACGAAGATTTTTGGAATAAATGAGAAATTTTAGAGGTCAGTTGGTGTGATTTAAATCGGTTATGACAATCTATTCCATTGATAACGATGATCTGAGGAGTTATGAACACGGTCGTAGTAGCTGTCTATTACGACTAGAGAACATAATGAGAACGATCAGAAAAGTAACTCAAGAGTATTTGAACAGATGAATATGATAATTTTATATGTATTTAAGGACAACATATGAAGATAGTCATGACAGTCTGTAAAGTTGGTTATGGCGAAGAAATTGTATTGAAATCAGTTGGTATGATTCTGTCAGTTGATGATGACACTCCGTGAAGTTAGTATAGACGACTATGACGGTCAAACACACTGATAACGACGATATGAGAAGTTATGAAAACTGTCATTGCAGTTGTTTATTATTACGAGAAACTGATGAAAACAATCTGAAAAGCAACTCATCTAAGCAGTTGAATATGACGATTTCAATTGTTTATAAGACAACATAACAGTGTTTAAAGTTGTGACGACAAAATTTTATAAAGGTCAAACTGGTATAGTTAGTAAAGATCATTTAACTAGGTTATGACGATCTAACACACTGGTAACGACGATCTCAGAAATTATGAAAACGATTGTAGAACTAGTACAATATAACTTAACCTAATAAAAACGATCAGAAAAGTAACTCAAGCGGATCTAAACAGTTGATTAAATTGACTTGAGATGTTTATAAGGACAACATACGAAGTTTTTCGTGAAATCTCTAAAGTTGGATATGACGATGATTCAGGTCAGTTGATATGATTTTGGCCCTTGATGTTGACATTCTTAGAAGTTAGTAAAGAAGTTCATTCAAGTCGGGTATGACGATCGAACACACATTAGAAGTTTTGAAATAGATCATAGCAGTTCTTTGATATGAATTGAGAACCTTATGAAAACGATCAAAATAGTAACTCAAAAAGGTCTGAAAAATTGAATATGAAGATTTGGGACGATTATTAGTATGATTTTAGCCATTGATGATGAAAATATCATTCAAATCTGTGATGACGATTTAGCAACCTAAATACCACGATCTATGAAGCAGTGAAAAATGTCGTAGCAAATGTTTGATATCATTTGAGCTCCTATTTAAAAAGATCTGAAATTCCTTTTCATAATGACAACATAAAGAGTTATTTGAATAATGAAGAAAATCTGTAATGCAGAGTATGTAAAGCTCGTTATGACAAAGAAAGAATTTGGAATACTCGAGAAGATTGTTTAGATATCATTTGGAATGATTTTGACCTTTTAATGATGACACTTAAGAAGTTAGTGAAGATGATCATTTAAGTCGGTTATGACGATCTAACACACTGATAACAACGACCTTTTGAGTTATGAAAACGATTGTAGCAGTAGTTTATATATATTTTAAAAAAATGATGAAAACGTTCTGAAGGAGTAAATCAAAGAGGATCTAAACAGTTGAATATAACAATTTGAGATGTTTATATGGACAGCATATGAATTTATTCATGAAAGTCTCTAAAGATTGTTATGACGACCATAGATGTTGGAATGATGTAGAAGATTGTAATGAGGTTAGTTAATATGATTTTGGCAGTAGATGATGACATTCTTAGAAGTTAGTTAAGACTTTCATCTATGTCGGTTATGACGATCTAAAACACGGTTAACGACGATCTCATATGTTGTGAAAATGATCATAGCAGTTATCTGATATGACTTGTGAACCTTATGAAAACGATCGGAAATGTAACTCGAGAAGATCTATAATGTTAAATATGAGGATTCAAGATTATCATATTGCTAACATATGAAGTTAGTTATGACAATCTGTAAAGCTGGTTATGACGACGAAAGTTTTTGGGGTACTCAAAAATATTGGAATGATTTTGGCCATTGTGATGACACTGAGAAGTAACAAATGAAGTTAGTTATGACAATATGTAAAGCTGGTTATGACAACGAAAGTTGTTGGGATACTTAAGAATATTGGAATGATTTTGGCCATTGATGATGACACTGAGAAATTAGTCATTTAATTCGGTGATGATTTTCTAACACACCGATTACGACGATCTTAGAAGTAATGAAAACGGTTGTACCAGATGTTTGATATTACTTGATCGGCTAATGAAAAAGATCTGAAGAGTAACTGATTAAAATCTGAAAAGTGGAATATGAAGATCTGAGATATTTTTTTGGTCAACATATGAAGATAATGAAGAGAGTCTAAAAACATGTTTTGACGACGAAACATATTTGAATGCTCGAGAATATTGTATAGATATTACTTGTTATGATTTTGGCATTTGATGATGACACTCTTAGAAATTAGCAAAGACGTTCATTTATATTGGTTTTGACGATCTAATACACTGATGACGACGATTTCAGAAGTTATGAAAAAGATCATAGTAGTTTTTCAAAATGACATAAGAATCTTATAAAATCGATCTAAAAAGAAAATCTAGAGGCTCTGGACATTTGAATATGACAATATCAGATGTTTATTCGGACAACATATTATGATTGTCATGACAGTCTGTAAAACTTGTTATGAAAACAAATATATTTCGAATCCTCGAGAAGATTGCAAAGAGGTCAGTTGGCAGTGGATGATGACAGTTAGTAAAGACGTTTCTCTTAGTCGATAACTACGATCATAAAAGTTATGAAAAAGAACATAGAAATTCTTTACTCTGACTTGAGAACTTTATGAAAATGATCTGAAAAGTAACTCAAGAAGATCTGAAAAGTTGAATATTACGATTCGATATGATTTTAGGTATAACATATGAAGTTAGTCATGACAGTTGGTTATGATGACGAAAGTTGTTGGGATACATGTGAAGATAGGAATGATTTTGGTCTTTGATAATTATATCGGTCATAGTAGATATCTGAGAGTCTAATGAAAAGTATATCAAGAAGATCTGAAAAGTGGAATAAGAAGATCTGATGTTTTCATATCGACCAGATGAATCTAATAGAGACCCTAGATTTGGTCATAACGACGGAATTTATTGAAATAAATTTGATGTCACTTAAAGGCGATCATTTAACACGATAATGAAGTTTTAACACACTAATAACGACGATCAAAAAAGTTATGAAAACGATCGAAGCAGAAGTTTAATATAACTTAAGAACCTAATGAGAACGATATGAAAAGTAACTCAAGAGGATCTGGACAGTTGAATATGACGATCTCAGATGTTTATTAAGACCATATGAAGACATTCATGAGAGTCCGGAAAGCTGGTTATTTTTTTTTTTTTTTTTTAATCCTCAAGAATTTTGTAAAAAAGTCAGTTGGCAGCTGATAATGACACATCAAGAATTTAATAAAGACGTTCATTTAAGTCGGGTATGACGATCTAACTCAATGATAACTACGAAATTAGAAGTCATAAAAAAATCATAGCAGTGCTTTCATATGACTTGAGGACCTTATGAAAACGATTTGAAAAGTAACTGTTGAAGATCTGAGAAGTTCAGTATGACAATTTGAGATGATTATAGGGATTACATATGAATAAAGTCATGACAGTCTTTAAAGTTCGTTATGATGACGAATGTTGTTGGGATACTCAAAAAGATTAGAAAAGATTTTAGTCATTGATGATGACACTGATTGCTAGTATATAATTTCATTCAATTCGGTGATGACGTACTAACAAAATGATAACAACGATCTTAGAGTTGATGAATTCGGTCCTAGCAGGTATTTGAGATTTCTTGAAAGCCTAAGGAAAAGTAGCTCAAGAAGATCTGGGAAGTAGAATATGAAGATATGAGGTATTTATATGGGCAACCTATAAATTTAATCTATAGAGTCTGTAAAGTTGGTTATGACGGCGGAAGTTTTTGGAATACGCGAGAAGATTTGGTATGACTTTGACATTTGACCATGGCATTTAAGAAGTTTGTAAAAGATGATAACGGCAATCCTAAAAGTTATGAAAATGATCGAAGCATTAGTTTATTATGAATTATGAACCTAAAGAAAACGATATGAAGAGAAACTCAAAAGGATCAGAACAGTTGAATATGAGGATTTGAGATGTTTATATGGACAACATATGAAGTTTTATATGTCTGAATGACGACGAAATTGGATGAAAAAATCGAGAAGATTATATTGAGGTTAGTTGTTATGATTGTGGCAGTTAAAAATGACAATCTAAAAAGTGTTGATAAACGACCATTTAAGTAGACTATGACGATCTAACGCACTCATAACGACGATATCAGTGATGAAAAAGAGGTAGCAGTTGTTCTATATGAAGAAAATTTTTGAAAACGATAGAAACAGTAGTTTAATATAACTTAAAAACCTAATGAAAACAATGTGAAAAGTATCTCAGGAGGATCTGAACTGTTGAATATGATTTGAGATATTTGTAAGGACACCATTTGATGATAGTCATGACAGTCCATAAATTAGTTTTTAAAAATGATTTTTTTTTTTTGAATACTCGAGAACGCTGTAATTTTGACACTGAATGACGATAAACTGAGAAAATATTAAACACGTTCATTTATATCGGTTATGACGATAAAACAGACTTATAACGACAATCGTAGATTTTTTGAAAACCCTCGTAACAGTAGTTTAATGTAACCTAATGAAAACGATCTGACAAGTATCTGAGGAGAATCTAAAATGTTGAAAATAACGATTAGAAGACTACATATGAAATTATTCAAAGAAGTCTGTAAAGTTAGTTATGACGATGAAATTCTTTGGAAAACTTATCAAGATTGTATAGAATTCAATAAGCATGGCTTGGTCAGTTGATGATTATCTCTTTGATGTTAATACAGACCATTTAAGTTGATTCTGACTATCTAACACATTGATAATGACAATTTTAAAAGTTATGAAAACGATCGTAGCTGTAGTTTAATGTAACATAAGAACCAATGTAAACGATCTCAAAAGTAACTCAAGAGGATCTGAACGGTTGAAAATGATAATTTGAAATGTTGATAATGACAACATATGAAGTTATTCATGAAAGTCTGTTAATGACGACGAGTTATTTAAATAATCAAGAGTATTATATACAGGTCAGTTAATATGATTTTGGCAGTTGATAATGTTCAAATAAGTCGACTATGACGATTTTACACACTGATAACTACAATATGAAATGTTATGAAAATTGCCAAACCAGTTGTTTAATATGATTATAGAAACTAATGAAAACAATCTGAAAAGTAACTCAATCGGATCTGAACAAATGAATATATATTCGACGATTTCAGATGTTTATAAGACAACATAGGATGTTAGTCATGACAGTCTGTAAAGTTTGTTTATAGCAAAAAAAATAATTGGAATACTCAAGAGTGTTATGATTCTGACAGTGGATGATGACACTGAGAATATAATAAAGACGTTCAATTATGTCGGTTGAGACGATAAAACATACTGATAATGACGATTTTAAAAGTTTTAAAAAAAACATCTCAACAGTTTTTTGATATGATTTTGAGAATCTAATGAAAAAGATGTGAAAAGTAACTCAAGAAGATCTGAAAATTTAAACATGACCATCTAAGATGACTGTGAGGACAACATATGACGTCATTTATGAAAGACTTTTAATGATAACGAAAGTCATTGGAATAATCGTGAAGACTGTACAGAGTTGAGTTGGTATGATTTTGGCAGTTCATAATGACACTGAAACGTTGTTAAAACCATCATGTATTATATTTAAATTAATGTTTATGACGATATGAGTTATGAAAGCAGTCGTTGCAGATGTTTTATATGACTTGAGAAACTACTGAAAACTTTCTGGAAAGTATCTCAAGAAGATCTGAACAGTTGAATACGACGATTTGAGATGCTAATTATGACAAAATATGACGCTATTCATGAAACTCTGTTGATGACGACGACGGGTATTTCAATAATCGAGAAGACTGTATAGAGGTCAATTGTTATGATTTAGGCAATCGATAAAGACACTCTGAAAAGTTACAGAACGATCAAATGAATCGACTCTGACGATCTAACACACTGATAATGAAGGTATTAGAAGCTGTAAAAAAGTCATAACAGTTGTTTATTATGACTTCAGAAAGTAATGAAAACGGTTTAAAAAGTAACTCAAGATGATCTGAAAAAGTTAAATTTGGCAATTTCATATGTCTTTAATAACAATTATGATGTTAGTCACGAGAGTGTGTAAAGTTGCTTATGACAACGAAATTTTTGGAATAGTTGAGAAGATTTTATAAAGGTCAGTTGTAATGATTAAGTCGATTATGACAATCTATTCCACTGATAACGACGATCTGAGGAGTTATGAAAACGGTCTTAGTAGCCGTCTAATATGACAAGAGAACATAATGAGAACGATCAGAAAAGTAACTCAAGAATATCTGAACAGATGAATATGACAATTTATATGTATTTAAGGACCGCATATGAAGATAGTTATGACAGTCTGTAACGTTGGTTATGCCGAAGAAAGGTATTGGATTAATCTAGATAACTGTATTGAAATCGGTTGGTATTATTTTGCCAGTTGATGATGACACTCCAAGAAGTTAGTATAGACGAATATGACGATTTAACAAACTGATAACGACAATATGAAAACTATGAAAACTACCATAGCAGTTATTTAATATGACGAAAAACTGATAAAAGCCGATATGAAAATAACTCAACAGTATCTAAGCAGTTAAATATGACGATTTCATTTGTTTATAAGGGAACATAGGAAGTTATTCATAACAGTCTTTAAAGCTGGTTATAAGGGCAAAATTGTATTGAGTTCAAACTGGTATAGACAGTAAAGATCATTTAAATTTAGAAGTTATGAAGACGATTGTAGAACTAGTATAATATAACTTAACCTAAGAAAAGTAACTCAAGAGGATCAAAACAATTGAATAAATTGATTTGAGATGTTTATAAGGACAACATATGAACTTTTTCTTGGCCGTTGATGTTGACACAGAAGTTACTAAAAACTTCACTCAAGTCGGGTATGACGATCGAACACACATTAGAAGTTTTCAAATAGATCATAGTAGTTCTCTGATATGATTTGAGAACCTTATGAAAATGATCAAAAGGGTAATTCAAAAGATCTGAAAAACTGAATATGACGATTTGAGAAGATTATTAGGATGATTTTGGATATTGATGATGAAACTTTTATTTAAATCTGTGATGACGATCTAACAAACTAAGAACCACGACATTAAAAGTAGTCAAAAAGGTCGTAGCAGATGTCTGATATCATTTGAGCTCCTAATTAAAAAGATCTTAAAACGAAATCAAGAAAATCTGTAATGCAGAGTATGTAAAGTTCGTTATGACAGAGAAAGTTGTTGGAATACTTGAGAACATTGCATAGATATCATTTGGAATGATTTTGACGTTCGATGATGACACAAGAAGTTAGTGGACATGATCCTTTAAGTCGGTAATGACGATATAACACACTCATAACAACGATCTTTGGAGTCATGAAAGCGATCGTATCAGTAGTTTATATATTACTTATAAACCTAATGAAAACGATCTGAAAAGTAACTCAAGATGATCTGAACAGTTGAATATGACGATTTCAGATGTTTATTAGGACAATATATACGACGCTCATGACAGTTCGTAAAGTTGGTTTAAAAACAATTTGCTATTTTTTTGGAATCCTCAAAAATTTTGTAAATAAGTCAGTTGGCAGTTGATAATGATACATAGAGAAATTACAAAAGACGTAAACTAAAAAGGATCTAAGGAGTTGAATATAACGATTTGAGATGTTTTTAAGGACAACATATGAATCTATTCATAAATGTCTGTAAAGATTGTTATGACGACCATAGTTGTTGGAATAATATAGAAGATTATTATGAGGTCAGTTGATATGATTCTGGCCGTTGATGATTACATTCTTAAGACGTTCATATATGTCGGTTATGAAGATCTAACACACTGTTAACGACGATATCATATGTTTTGAAAATGATTATAGCAGTTATTTGATATGACTTGTGGACCTTATGAAAACGATCTGAAATGTAACTCAAGATCTAAAATGTTAAATATGACGATTGAAGATGATTATATTGATAACATATAAAGTTAGTTACAACAATCTATAAAGTTGGTTATGACGACGAAAATTGTTGGGATTCTCAGGAATATTGGAATGATTTTGGCCATTGATGATGACACTGAGAAGTTAGTCATTCAATTCGCTGATGACTATCTAACACGCCAATAAGGACGATCATAGATATAATGAAAACGGTCGTACCAGATGCTTGATATTACTTGATCGCCTAATGAAAAAGATCTGAAAAGTAACTGAAAAAATCTGAAAAGTGGAATATGAAGATCTGAGATATTTATTTGGACAATATATGAAGTTAGTCACGAGAGTCTAGAATTTGGTTTTGACGACGAAACCTTCGAATACTCGAGAATACTATATGGATTTTATTTGGTATGATTTTGGCATTTGATGATGAAACTTAAGAAGTTAATGAAGACGATCATTTAAGCCGGTTATGACGATCTAACACACTGATAGCAACGATATTAGAAGCCATGAAAACGATTTTAGCAGAAGTTTAATATAATGAACAAGAATTTTATAAGGACACCAGAGGAAGATAGTCATGACAGTGGTTATAAAACAAATTAATTTGGAATACTCAAGAATTTTGACAATGGATAATATCACAGTGAGAAGTTAGTAAGGACGTTCAATATATCGGTTTTGACGATAACGACGATCTTAAAAGTTATAAAAACCCATGTAACAGTTGTTTTTTTATTAATCGAGAACCTAATGAAAAAGATGTGAAAAGTAACTTAGGAGGATCTAAACAGATGAATATAACGATCTGAAATAATTGTAAATAAAACATATGAAATTATTCTTGAAAGGCCGTAAAGTTGGTTATAACGACAAAAGTTGGAAAACTCGAGAAGATTGTATAGTGGTCGGTTGAAATGATTCTGGCAGTGGATGATGACACTATTAGAAAAGAGCAAACACGTGGATTTGTGTTGGTTTTGGCAATCTAACACACGGATAACGACGATTTTAGAAGTTATGAAAAAGGTTATAGTAGTTCCTCAAAAGGACATAAGAATCTTATGAAATCGATCTGAAAAGAAAATCTAGAGGATCTGGACATTTGAATATGATAATATCAGATGTTTATTCGGACAATATATAATGATGGTCATGACACTCTGTAAAGCTGGTTGTGAAAACAAATACATTTGGAATCCTCGAGAAGAATGAAAAGAGGTCAGTTGGCAGTGGATGATAACACACGGAGAATTTAGTAAAGACGTTTATTTAAGTCGATAACTAATATCAAAGAAGTTATGAAAAAGAACATAGAAGTTCTTTGATATGACTTGAGAACTTTATGAAAGTAATCTGAAAAGTAACTCAAGAAGATCTGGAAAGTTGAATTATAGGTATAACATATGAAGTTAATTATGACAGTTGGTTATGATGAAAGTTCTTGAGATACCTATTGATGATAAATCGGTCGTAGCAGATATCTGAGAGCCTAATGAAAAGTATCTCAAGAACATCTGAAAAGTGGAATAAGAAGATTTGATGTATTTATATAGAGCACATGAATTTAATAGTCTCTAAATTTGGTTACAACGACGGAAGTTGTTGGAGTACATTTGATAATGTCATTTATGATCATTTAAGACGGTTATGACGTTATAACACACTGATAACGACGATCTAACAAGATATGAAAACGATCGAAGCAGTAGTTTAATATAACTTAAAAACCTAATTAAAACGATCTGAAAAGTAACTCAAGATGATCTGAACAGTTGAATATGACGATTTCAGATGTTTATTAGGACAATATATAAAGACACTCATGACAGTTCGTAAAGTTGGTTAAAAAACAATTTGCTGTTTTTTTGGAATCCTAAAAAATTTGGTAAAGAAGTCAGTTGGCAGTTGATAATGATACATAGAGAAATTAATAAAGACGTTCACTTAAGTGGATAATGACGATCTAATTCAGTGATTACTAAGAACTCAGAAATTATGAAAAAAATCAAAGCAGTGTTTTAATATGACTTGAGGACCTTATGAAAGCGATATGAATAGTAACTGAAGAAGATCTGAGAAGTTTGATATGACAATTTGAGATGATTATAGGGATAACATATGAAGCTAGTCATGACAACATTTAAAGTTGGTTATGACGACGAAAGTTGGGATACTCAAGAAGATTGGAATGATTTTAGTCACTGATAATGACACTGAAAATTTAGTAAATAAAACATTTAATTCCATGATGACGTACTAAGATTGGAATGATTTTCGTCATTGATGATGACACTGAAAAGTTAGTATATGATTTTATTTAATACGGTGATGACGTACTAACAAAATGATAGCGATCTTAGAGGTAATGAATTCGGTCTCAGCAGATATTTCTTGGCAACCTAAGATCTGAAAAGTAGAATATGAAGACATGAAGCAACCTATGAATTTAATAATTAGAGTCTGTAAAGTTGGTTATGAGACGGAAGTTTCTGGAATAGACGAGAGGATTGATTTGATTTATATGAATTTGGTATTTGACGATGGCACTTAAGAACTTAGTAAACACCATCACTTAAGTCGGTTACGACGATATTATAAGTTATGAGAACGATCAAAGCAGTAATTTATTATAACTTAAGAACGTAATGAAAACGATTTGAAAAGTAACTTAAGAGGATTTGAACAGCTGAATATATCGATTTGAGTTGTTTATAAGGGCAACATATGAAGTTATTCATGAAAGTCTGTTAATGACGACTAAAGTTATTCATATAATCAAGATTATTGTATAGGGGTCAGTTAATATGATTCTGGCATTTCATAATAACACTCTGAAAAGTTACAAAAAAGATCAAATAAGTCGACTATGACAATTTCACACTCTGATATGGACGATGTGAGAAGTTATGAAAACTGCCCAAGAAGTTGTTTCATGTGACTTGAGAAACTAATGAAAATGATCTAAAAAGTATCTTTATAGTATATGAAAAGTTGAATATGACGATTTCAGATGTTTATATGGAAACAGAGGATGTTAGTCATGATAGTCTGTAAAGTTGGTTATGAAAAAGAAAATGTGAATACTCGAGAGCGGTATGATTTTGACAGTGGATGATGACACACTGAAAACTTATTAAAGGCGTGATTTTAGTCTGTTAGTTATGACAGGAAAATTAATGGAAAATTGAAAAGATTTTGAAGTTAGTTAATAGCGTTTTTGCCGTTGAAAAGACGATCATTTACGTCGGTTATGAGTACGATCCTAGCAATAGTTTAATATAACAAGAACCTAATGAAAACGATCTGAAAAGTACCTCAGAAGGATCTAGAGAGTTGAATATAACGATCAGAGGAAAATATATGAAGTTATACAAGAGAGTTTGTAAAGTTGGTTAAGACAACAAAATTCTTTAGAATACTTATCACGATTATATAGAGGAGAATTTTTATGGTTTGGGAAGTTGTTGATGATCATTTAAGTCGGTTATGACGATCTAAAACACTGATAACGACGATCTTAGAAGTTATGAAAACAATCGGAGCTGTAATTTAATGTAACTTAAAAACCTAACGAGAACGATCTGAAAAGTGAGTCAAGAGGATCTAAACAGTTGATTATATCGATCTGTGAATTCGATAAGGACAGCATATGAAGCTAATCTTGAAAGGCTGTAAAGTCCGTTATGACGACGAAAGATGAAATGGTCTAGATTACTGTATAGAGATATGCTTTTGGCAGTGGATGATAACACTCTTAGAAGTTAATATAGACGTTCATTTAAGTTGGTTATTAGCACTGATAACGACGACTTTAGAAGATAAGAAAAACATCATAGCAGTTCTGTAATATGACTTGAGAACCTTATGAAATCGATATGAAAATTAAATGTACAGGATCTGAACGGTTGAATATGATGATTTCAGATGTTTATGAGAATATATGAAGACACTCATGAGAGTCCGTAAAGCTGGTTGAAAAACAATTTTTCTTGGAATCCTCAAGAATTTTGTAAAGAATTAAGTTGGAAGTTGATAATGACACATTGATAATCAAGTAAAGACGTTAATTCAAGTCGGTTATGACGATATAATTTAGTGATGACTACGATCTTAGAAGTTATAAAAAAGATCATAGAACTCCTTTAATATGACATGAAAACCTTATTAAAAAACGATCTGAAAATTAACTCAATAAGTTCTGAGAAGTTTAATATGACAATTTGAGATGATTCTAGGGATAACATATGAAGTTAGTCATGACAGTCTTTAAAGTTGGTTATGACGACCAAAGTTGGGATACTCAAGAAGATTGGAATGATTTTAGTCATTGATATTGACACTGAAATGTTAGTATATAATAACATTCAATTTGATGATGACGTACTAACAAAATGATAACAACGAACAACGATCTTACAAGTAATGAATTCAGCCTAGGAGATATTTGAGATTTCTTGAAAGCCTAAGAAAAGGTAACTCAAGAAGATCTGAAAAGTAGAATATGAATTTAGTTGATAGAGTTTGTAAAGTTGGTTATGAAGGAGGAAGTTTTTGCAATACGCGAGAAGATTTGGTGTGAATTTGGCATTTGACGATGGCACTTAGGAAGTTAGTAAAGATGATAACGGCAATCTTAAATGTTATGAAAACGATCGAAGCCGTAGTTTATTATAAATTATGAACCTATGAAAACGATTTGAGGAGTAATTGAAGAGAATCTGAGCAGTTGAATATGACGATTTGATATATCTATATGGACAACATATGAAGTATTTTAATGTCTCTGAATGACAAAGAAAGTCGATGAAATAATCGAGAAGATTGTATTGAGGTCAGTTCTTATGATTTTTGCAGTTAAAAATGGCAATCTGAAAAGTTTTGAAAAACGATCTTGTAAGTAGACTATGACGATTTAACGCACTCATAACGACGATGTTAGTGATGAAAAAAGACGCAGCAGTTGTTCTATATGACTTGAGAAGTTATGAAAACGATAGCAGCAGTAGTTTAATGTAACTTAAAAACCAAATAGAAACAATCTGAAAAGTAACTCAAGAGGATCTGAACTGTTGAACATGACGATTTGAGATGTTTATAAGGACACGGTGTAATCTGATAATGAATGAAGACAAACTGAGAAGATATTAAAGACGTTCATTTATATCGGTTATGACGATAAAACACACTGATAACGACGATATTAGATTTTTTGAAAACCCTCGTAACAGTAGTTTAGTAGAACAAGAACCTAATGAAAACGATTTGAAAAGTACCTAAAGAGGATCTAAAAAGTTGAAAATGACGATTAAAGGACTACATATGAAATTATTCATGGAAGTCTGTGAAGTTATGATTATGAAATTCTTTGGAATACTTATAAAGATGGTATAAAAGTCAATTGGTATGGTTTGGGCAGTAGATGATTATATTTTTGGTGTTAATACAGATCAATTAACTTGACTCTGACGATATAACACATTGATAATGACGATCTTAAAAGTTATGAAAACGATCGTAGCTGTACTTTAATGTAACTTAAGAACCTAATGAAAACGATCTGAAAAGTAACTCAAGAGGATAACAGCTGAAAATAGCGATCTGAAATGTTTATAATGACAACATATGAAGTTATTCATGAAAGTCTGTTAATGACGACGAATTATTCAGATAATTAAGAATATTGTACAGAGGTCAGTTGATATGATTTTGGCAGTTGATAATGATCAAAAAAATCAACTATGACTATTTTACACACTGATAACGACGATAGGATATGTTATGAAAATTGCCATAGCAGTTGTTTAATATGACTATAGAAACTGATGAAAACAAACTGAAAAGTTGCTCAATCTGATCTAAACATATGAATATGACGATTTCAGATGTTCATAAGGCAACATAGGTTTTGAAAATAAAAATAATTGGAATACTCGAGAGTGGTATGATTCTGCCAGTGGATGATGACACTGAGAAGTTTATAAAGACGTTCATTTATGTCGGTTGAGATGATAAAACATACTGATAACGACGATTTTAAAAGGTTTAAAAACCCTCGCAACATTTGTTTGATATGACTGTGAATCTAATGAAAAAGATGTGAAAAGTAACTCAAGAGGATCTGAAAAGTTAAATATGACGATTTGAGATGATTGTGAGGACAATATATGACGTTATTCATGAATGTCTTTTAATGACAGCGTAAGTCATTGGAATTATCGAGAAGGTTGCACAGAGTTGAGTTGGAATGATTTTGGCAGGTCATAATGACACTCTGAAACACTGCAAAAACCACCATGTAAGTCGACTATTATATCTAAAATACTGTTTATGACGATATGAGTTATGAAATCAGTCGGTGCAGTTGTTTTATATTACTTGATAAACTACTGAAAACATTCTGGAAAGTAACTCAAGAAGATTTGAACAGTTGAATATGACGATTTGAGATGTTTATTATGACAACATATGAAGCTATTCATTAAACTCTCTTAATGATGACTACGGTTATTCTAATAATCGAGAAGATTGTATAGAGGTCATGTGTTATGATCTGGGCAGTCTATAAAGACTCCGTAAAGTTACAAAACAACCAAATGAATCGACTCTGACGATCTAACACACTGATAACGTATTAGAAGATGTGAAAACAGTCTTAGCAGTTGTTTAATATGACGAGAAATGAATGAAAACGATATAAAAAGTAACTCAAGATGATCTGAAAGTTATATATGGTAATTTCATATTTTTTTAGGAACAATTATGATGCTAGTCACGACAGAGTGTAAAGTTGGTTTTGAAAACGAAATTTTTTGGAAAAATTGAGAAGATTTTATAGAGGTCAGTTCGTATGATTTAAGTCGGTTATGACAATCTATTCCACTGATAACGACGATCTGAGGAGTTATGAACACGGTCGTAGTAGCTGTCTACTACGACTAGAGAACATAATGAGAACGATCAGAAAAGTAACTCAGGAGTATCTGAACGGATGCATATGACAATCTTATATGTATTTAAGGACAACATATGAAGATAGTCATGACAGCGTGTAAAGTTGGTTATAGCGAAGAAAGTTATTGTACTGATATAGAAAATTGTATTGAAATCAGTTGGTATGATTTTGCCATTTGATGATGACACTCCGAGAAGTTAGTATAGACGACTACGACGATCTAACACACTGATGACGACGATATGAGAAGTTATGAAAACTGCTATAACAGCTGTCTGATATTACGAGAAACATAAAAACGATCTGAAAAGTAACTCAAGAAGTTCTAAGCAGTTGAATATGACGATTTCAGTTGTTTATAAGGCAACATAGGAAGTTAGTTGTGAGGACAAAATTGTATAGTCAAACTGGTATAGTTAGTAAAGATCAATTAACTAGGTCATGAGGATCTAACGCATTGGTAACGACGATCTTAGAAGTTATGAAAACGACTGTAAAACTAATGAAAGCTCAAGAGGATCTAAACAGTTGAATAAATTGATCTGAGATGTTTATAGGGACAACATATGAAATTTTTCTTCAAAATCTCTTAAGTTGGATATGACGATGATTCAGGTCAGTTGATATGATTTTGACCGTTGATGTTGATACTATAAGAAATTAGTAAAGAAGTTCATTCAAGTCGGGTATGACGATGGAACACATATTAGAAGTTTTCAAATAGATATTAGCAGATCTTTGATATGATTTGAGAACCTTATGAAAACGATCAAAAAAGTAACTCAAAAAGATCTGAAAAATTAAACATGACGATTTCAGATTATTATTAGGATGATTTTAGCCATTGATGATGAAACTATCATTTAAATCTGTGATGACGATCTAACAAACTAAAAACCACGATCTTAGAAGTAGCCAAAAAGGTCGTAGCAGATGTTTGATATCATTTGATCTCCTAATAAAAGAGATCTGAAAATGAAATCAAGAAAATCTGTAATGCAGAGTATGTAAAGTTAGTTATGACAAAGAAAGTTGTTGGAATACTCGAGAAGATTGTATAAATATCATTTGGAATGATTTTGACGTTTGATGATGACACTTAAGAAGTTAGTGATGATCATTTAAGTCGGTTATGACGATCTAACACACTGTTAACGACGATTTCATACGTTATGAAAATGATCATAGCAGTTATTTTATATGACTTGTGAACCTTATGAAAACGATCTGAAATGTAACTTAAGAAGATCTAAAATGATAAATATAACGATTCAAGATGATCATATTGATAACATACGAAGATAGTTATGACAATCTCTGAAGTTGGTTATGACGACGAAAGTCGTTAGGATACTCAAGAACATTGGAATGATTTAGGCCATTGATGATGACAATGAATAGTTAGTAGATACTGTCATTTAAATCGGTGATGACTATCTAACACACCGATAAGGACGATCTTAGAAGTAATGAAAACGGTCGTACCAGATGCTTAATATTACTTGAGCGCCTAATGAAAAAGATCTGAAGAGTAATTGAATAAAATCTGAAAAGAGGAATATGAAGATCTGATATATTTATTTGGGCAACATATGAAGTCAGTCAAGAGAGTCAAAAAATTGGTTTTGACGACGAAACTTGTTTGAATACTCAAGAATATTTTATACATATTATTTGGTATGATTTTGGCATTTGATGGTGACACTTAAGGAGTTAGTGAAGACGATCATTTAAATCGGTTTTGACGATCTAACACACTGATAGCAACGATCTTAGAAGTCATGAAAAAGATTGTAACAGAAGTTTAATATAAGTTTAGGAACTAATGAACAAGCTCTGAAAAGTAACTCAAGAGGATCTAAACAGTTGAATATTACGATCTGAGAAGTTTATAAGGACATCATATGAAGATAGTCATGACAATGTGTAAAGATGGTTATAAAAGAAAATTTTTTTGGAATACACAAGAATTTTGACAGTGGATGATGACACAGTGAGAAGATAGTAAAGACCATAACGACGATCTTAAAAGCTATAAAAACGCATGTATCAGTTCTTTGATATGAATTGAGAACCTAATGAAAAAGATACGAAAAGTAACTTAAGAGGATCGAAACACTTGAAAATAACTATTTGAGATGTTTTTAAGGAAAACATGAAGTTATTCTTGAAAGGCCGTAAAGTTGGCTATGACGACGAAAGTTGGAAAACTTGAGAAAATTGTATAGACGTCGGTTGAAATGATTTTGGCAGTGGATGATGACACTCTTAGAAATAAGCAAACACGTTCATTTAGGTTGGTTTTGACGATCTAACACACTGATAACGACGATTTTAGAAGTTATGAAAAAGATCATAGTAGTTCTTCAAAATGTCATAAGAATCTTATGAAATCGATCTGAAAAGAAAATCTACAGGATCTAGACATTCGAATATGGCAATATCAGACGTTTATTCGGACAACATATAATGATTGTCATGACAGTCTGTAAAGTTTGTAATGAAAACAAATATATTTGGAAATCTCGAGAAGATTGCAATGAGGTCAGTTGGCAGTGGATGATGACACACTGAGAATTTAGTAAAGACTTTTCTGTCGATAACTAAGATCATAGAAGTTATGAAAAGAACATAGAAGTTTTTTAATATGACTTGAGACCTTTATGAAAATGATCTGAAAAGTAGCTCAAGAAGATCTGAAAAGTTGAATATTACGATTTGATATGATTATAGAGATAACATATGAAGTTAATCATGACAGTTGGTTATGATGAAAGTTGTTGTGATACCTATGAAGATAGAAATGATTTTGGTCATTGATGATAAAATCGGTCGTTGCAAATATCTGAGAGCCTAATGAAAAGTATATCAAGAGGATCTGAAATGTCGAATATGAAGATCTGATGTATTTATATAGACCATATGAATTTAATAAAGAGTCTCTATATTCTGTTACAGCGGTTCAAGTTGTTGGAATACATTTGATAATGGTGCTTATGATCATTTAAGACGGTTATGACGTTCTAAAACACTGATAACGACGATCTAAAAAGTTATGAAAACGATGGAAGCAGTAGTTTAATATAACTTAAAAACGTAATGAAAACGATCTGAAAAGTAACTCAAGATGATCTGAACAGTTGAATATGACGATTTCAGATGTTTATTAGGACAATATATAAAGACACTCATGACAGTCCGCAAAGTTGGTTGAAAAACAATTTTCTATTTTTATTGGAATCCTCAAGAATTTTGTAAATAAGTCAGTTGGCAGTTGATACTGATACATCGGGAATTTAATAAAGACGTTCATTTAAGTCGGTTATGACGATATAACTCAGTGAAAACTACGAACTTAGAAGTTATGACAGAAATCATAGCAGCGCTTTAATATGACTTGATGACCTTATGAAAACGATGTTAATAGAAACTGAAGAAGATCTGAGCAGTTTAATATGACAGTTTGAGATGATTATAGGGATAATATATGAAGCTAGTCATGACAGTCTTCAAAGTTGGTTATGACGAAAGTTGTTGGGATACTCAAAAAGATTGGAATGATTTTAGTCATTGATGATGACACTGAAAATTTAGTATATAATTTCATTTACTTCAGTGATGACGTACTAACAAAATGATAACAACGATCGTAGAAGTAATGAATTCGGTCTTAGCAGGTATTTGATATTTCTTGACAGCCTAAGATCTGAAAAGCAAAGTATGAAGACATGAGACAACCTATGAATTTGATCATTACAGTCTGTAAAGTTAGTAATGAGACGAAAGTTTTTGGAATAGGCGAGAAATTTGAATTGATTGGTATGAATTTGGTATTTGACGATGGCGCTGAAGAAGTTAGTAAAGAAGATCACTTAAGTCGGTTATGACGAATTTTTTATTTATGAAAACGATCAAAGAAGTAGTTTATTATACTTAAGAACGTAATGAAAACAATTTGAAAAGTAACTCAAGAGGATTTGAACAGTTGAATATAACGATTTGAGATGTTTATAAGGACAACATTTGAAGTCATTCATGAAAGTCTGTTAATGACAAAAGTTACTTGTATAATCATGAATATTGTATAGAGGTCAGTTAATATGGTTCTGGCATTTGACAATGACACTCTGAAAAGTTACAAAAAAGATCAAATAGGTCGACTATGACGATTTTACACTCTGATATGGACGATGTGAGAAGTTATGAAAACTGTCATAGAAGTTTCATGTGACTTGAGAAACTAATGAAAACGATCTGAAAAGTATCTCCATAGGATCTGAGAAGTTGAATATGACGATTTCAGATGTTTATAAGGCAACGTACAATGTAGTCATATCAGTCTGTAAAGTTGGTTATGAAAATAGAAAATTGGAATAATCGAAAACGGTATGATTTTGACAGTGGATGATGACACAATGAGAACTTATTAAAGGCGTGATGTTAGTCCGTAAAGTTAGTTATGACAGGAAAATTTATGAAAAATTGATAAGATTTTGAGGTTAGTAGCATTTTTGCCGTTGAAAAGACGATCATCTACGTCGCTTATGACATTCTAACACACTGAAAATGACTATGTTAGAAGTTATTAGTACGATCCTAGCAAAAATTCAATATAACAAGAACCTAATGAAAACGATCTGAAAAGTACCTCAAGAGGATCTAAAGAGTTGAATATAAAGATCAGAGGAAAATATATGAAGTTATACATGAGAGTCTGTAAAGTTGGTTAAGACGACGAAATTCTTTGGAATAATTATCAAGATCATATAGATGAAAATTTTTATGGTTTGTAAAGTCGGTTATGACGATCTAAAACACTGATAATGACGATCTTAAAACTTATGAAAACGATCGGAACTGTAGTTTAATGTAAGTCAAAAACCTAATGAAAACGATCTGAAAAGTAAATCAAGAGGATCTAAACAGTTCTTTATATCGATTTGAGAATTCATTAACGACAACATATGAAGCTAATATTGAAAGGCTGTAAAGTTCGTTATGACGAAGAAAGATGAAATACTTTAGAAGATTGTATAGAGATATGCTTTTGGCATATATATATATATATATATATATATATATATATATATATATATATATATATATATATATATATTTTATTATATTT
>JAYMFT010045189.1:0-15456 GCA_038088735.1 Panulirus argus | reverse complement strand
TATTCCCAATCACCAGTCTTTTTTCAGCACACAAATCCACAAGCTCTTCACCATTTCCATTCATAACACTGAATACCTCATGCGCACCAATCATATCCTCAACTGCCACATTACTTACCTTCGCATTTCAATCACCCATCACTAATACCCGGTCCGTGCACCAAAACTGCTGACACTCACTCAGCTGCTCCCCAAAACACTTGCGTCTCATGAACTTTCTTCTCATAGCCAGGTACATAAGCACCAATAATCACCTGTCTGTCGCCATCCACTTTCAGTTTTACCCACATCAACCTAGAATTTACTTCCTTACCCTCTATCACACACTCCCACAACTCCTGCTTCAGGAGTAGTGCTATTCCTTCTTTAGCTCTTGTCCTCTCACCAACCCTTGACTTTACACTCAAGACGTTTCCAAACCATTCTTCCCCTTTACCCATGAGCTTTGTTTCATTCAGAGCCAGAACACCCAGGTTTCTTTCCTCAAACATACCACCTATCTCTACTCTTTTCTCATCTGGGTTTCATCCACACACATTCAGACACCCCAGTCTGAGCCTTCGGAGGATGAGCACTCCCCGCTTGACTTCTTCTTCTGTTTCTCCTTTTAGAAATTGAAATACAAGATGGGGAGAGTTTCCAGCCCCACGCTCTCGCCCTATTTAGTAGCTTTCTACGACACGCGGGGAATACGGAGGTAGAATTTTTTCTCCCCTACTTCCCCTTTATCTATTGTAACTATTTTCAGAACTCTTTAACTCCTGTTTCCAATTATATGCGTTAGATCAGGCACACACAACTTCCTTTTTTTTTTCCCCTATGTCGAAGGCTTCACTCATCGATATAAGTCCACATCAATGCCGGGCCTTAATTAAAATAGGAAAAAGGTTAAAGTTATGGAGAAGTATGAAGAAGTAAAATGTTTTGAGAGTTTTGTAGGAGGTGAAAAAAATCTTTTTAAATGGCAGGTAATTGTTACGAAAGACATGAGGGAGTAATGAGTTCGAGGGGTTCGCGATTAGGGGAAGAAAATGGTCACATTGGCCAACTCTAGGGTTGCCAACGGCCATACAGTAATCATTTGACGCAGTAGCCCTCCTTGTATTCCCTGGTCCAATTGATAGCGGGATACACAAGCAAACAGCTCTCCCAAAAATACCACAGTTATATCTGTAGAAGAGGGAAAGAAAACCAACACTGAGGCGTATGGCAAATGGTTCAAGTTTCGATGGGAAGAAATGGCGTTTGGAGACCTTGAATTAAATCAGGTTGCGTGTACCCCACTGTGAAATTTTGTTCAAGTCTGAGTTCATAGGGGAAGCTATAACGATATGGTATAAGATAGAATGGAACGGATTTAAGGGAATGGGAGGAATGAAGTATCAAGTCATCGTCGTATGGCTGAATCTGTTTATCCGTTTTTGACACGAAATCATTGCTTAAAAGGAGTAGTAATGAAGAAAGCAGGACAAAACCCTGAAGGGCGCCATTGCCGATAGGGAATGAGATAAGACCCTAATGCCATACCATGACAAAGCTTTTGATACATCAAGGACTACAACATAAAGTTCTCCAAAGTCACGTAGATGATGATCGGACATCAGTAAGATAGTATTGGGTATCGCTGGTGAGTCTTGCCTTGCGGCAGTCATACTGTTGATCAAATGCTGTAAGATTCCGAATGCTTAAGGAAATGTGAGTAGAGAAGGGGTTTAAACACTCTGGGAATAGTAGAAATCAAAGCAACAGGACGGTAATTTAGAATGGTTAGAACGGCCACCATTCTTTAAGATATACTGTACCACTGCATGTTTCCAAATAGAAGGAAACGATTTGGGTTTTAGATTTAAGCAGAACATACGAGCAAGGACAGACGCAAGGTCAAAAGCACACTCCCTCAAAACACGGGGATGGATGCCATCTGGTCTGTACGCCATGCCTGAGTCCAGAGAGAGAAGTGCTTTTATCGACTGTACGGACTAGCGAGGAGAGCATCAGAGGATGAAAGTTAGTCATCCAAAGTGAAATTATAGGAGAAAAAAGGACGGGAAATGAGTGACTTTGTCAATGAGGGAGACAGCTGTAGTATCGTCGGAACGGAAACATGAAGGATAGGTAGTACGACCGAAGTTGTAAGGGAATTTTTTGGATGAAGACCAGAAAGGGTTATCAGTGGATGATGAGAACAGGTTGTCGCTCTTTCTTTGGGTAGAGGAACGCTTCGCCTCACGGACACCATACTTGCAATGTTTTCCAGCGGAGATGAAAGCTTAATGTGCGCCAAAGGAAGGAAACTTCATCCAGGTCCGATATGCCAGTTTCCTTGCATGAATGGCTTCAGAATAAGAATATATATACAGTAATATATAAATTGATTAATTGTATAACCCGTAGACCCACCTTACGAGCTTCAAGGCTACAATACCATCTGTAGCAGAGAGAGGATGATTCCATTGGAGTAAGAAGTTCTTCGACAGGATTCTAATCTTTTTCTTTTTTTTTTTCAACTGACGATGATACAGCTCCGCCAAAGGTGACTTCATTCGCGGCGTAAGCACATACAGGTGGAGTCCGGCAACAGCCTTGCATATTGTTCCTGTATGTGCTTATACATTCTGTAATACTTTCACTTTAAGTGAATAAATTTTTTCGCTCTCTGATGTGTTTGCAAAGAAGAACTATCAATATCAACAAGCGTGGCAAATTTGTGGATGTATTTTGTTTGTAATGTTAATAATAATTTGACACCAGTATTTGTTTACAGAAACTTAAGTTTTTGTGTTTGCGTCGTGTCTTTATGAATGATACCATATGTTTACAGGCGGAAAATTATTGCTGTGTAGAATAACGGATTTCATTGTTTCTGAAAATTAGCAGTGTTAGTATCGCTTTTTGTTCTGTAAATGTAATCACTACATTCTTCATCTAGGATTACTAATGAACTGGGTTTTACCTCTATATGGTCATTGTCTTCATATGTATTTATCTAACATTATCAGCTGTCAAATAAGGACAATGTTGATGATGTTAGGATAAGATTCTTACTCATTTTTTCTCCTCCCATCGTGTTGACGGCGTCAGTCGCGGGATATTCTGATTCAGTTTGTACATTCATTCTAGATGAAAGGCTTTTAGGTTTTTAAATACATAATCAAACATACTTATTCCAAAGCATATAAATATATCATTTCTTCTTGTAGATAAAAAGGAGTGGATGACAAGAGAGCCAAAGATAAGGTCTCTGTGCATGCAACTCGCAGCTCGAAGTTTATTTTGAGTTGGGCAGCCTGTCGCCCCGGAACACGGAGGATAAACACACACTTTTGCCTGAAAAAACAATCATGCTATTAGCTATCACGCGGACGTTGCAGTGTGGCCTCGGGCACCGGCTGCTGCAGCGGCAGATTTTTTTCGTCTTTGGTCGCAGGAATTGTAAGCTCAGGACTTATCGACACAAAAGAATATATGAATGTTTCTTCTTTACACGATGTAAACGAAAAAGAAATATGACATTCATGATACGCTGTTGTCACTGATCCCTGATATGAATGCACTTAATTCATCAAGTAATACAGTTTAATCAAGTGACAGGTATATTTTGATAAAGTATGTTTTTAGATACACTAATTGAGGCGATTATCATGAGGTTAAATAATTTTCAATAGTTTTATGTAATGGTATTTAGCTTCCTTAACGGGCAATCATGTTTCCCGGTAAAGTGGTTATATTCTATGTTTATAAACGCTTTGGTATAGCAGTGGGTCAGCGTTTATTGATGGTAGGCAAGTAAGAGAAGGTGCTTGCAGCGCGGGAAGCTGGCGAAGCTAACATGAGGTAAGTCGCTACACACATAAACAAACACTGAGGGACCGACCACCCAGCCGGGCCCCGCGCCCCGTTTATTTATCCCTCCATTTGTGTGCATTGTCTGTGAGCCGCTCTGATCCAACTGGCGCTCTCCGCTCCTGCCGATACTTTCCTCACGACTAGGATTATACAAGAATATTGAACTGCAGTAGACATTACATATTTGTGTTTTAGTGATTTACAAGTTAGGGTAAGTTTACTCGAGTTTATGGCTTATATGGAATCGCTTAATCTCGTTTGAAGTTGGATTTTAGCTGACGTTGACGTTGATTCACAATGACTTCCGTATCACAGACAGAACGGTGTTGAATGAGATTTTATTCAAAATTCAGCTAACATCCATTTTGACCATGGTTTTCTTGGATAGCTTTGGTGGACGAGTCATTCGGGTTCGAAAGTTTAGAAGCGCCATATGACATGTTCCAAGGTTTTGTTCAAAGATTTTTGACGACATATCGGAGTTTCATACCTTCACAGACGTAATATCCGTACATAGGACAATTACATCAACACCCAGTAACATTACCTTCCGTTCTAATCACACAAACCCACTGCATCACCTGCTAACATCATACTGCCACCACACCACCCATGTTACACCATCCACCAACATCACTCCACCAACCGACATCACACCACCCACTAACATCACACCACCCACCATCATCACACCACCCACCAACATCACACCACCCACTAACATCACACCACCCGCCAACATCACACCAGCTACGAACTTTACACCATCACTCCACCCACTAACATCACACCATCCACCATCACACCACCCACTAACATCACACCACCCACTACCTCATACCACCCACCACACTGCCAAACTGACATTGTTATCTCCACAGTTACAAACATTCTTCTTTAAGAGAATTTCATGTTCGTCTGACAGTTTGCGGCACCGCTGTTGGTACATCCTGCGTGTTTGTGTGTTTATGTGTGTGTGTGTGTGTGTGTGCGTGTGTGTGTGTGTGTGTGTGTGTGTGTGTGTGTGTGATTACCTATTTTTGCGTACGGGGAGGGAGCTTCACACGAGTGGGGCCCCATTTCCTAAGCTCTCTTTTGTGTTTTGCTGTCTTGAAATTTACTGTTTACGATTTACTCTTTTTCCACTTACCCGTTTTCAATCATTCACAAATCTTTTGATGAAGTTTTTCATACTTTTTTTTTCATACACTTTAATTTTTTCTGTGTTGCCCACTTTTCCGTTGTCTTGTAAGTGATCGGTTCCTTCGTATTTCAAAGAAGTGTACCATATCGACTTCGACAGGTCCGATGATGAATTTCAGAAGCTGTAATCCTGCCTCTCCTGCTCGCAACATGACGCAGGATTATGAAAGCTGCCTTCTTCCTGTATCTTAGGACATTATTTCTGGTATATTTATTTTTTCCCTCCGTTGCACCATTTTCAGCGAATCTGTAAGTAGGAAGACCAAAGTGTTGTCACATACTGTAAATTATATCTGATATATAATTTAGATATTTTGTGTACATCCATTTTTCCATGACCTTTAGAGAAATTTTCGATTTTTACCTGTGAATGATTAACTTCCTTGACTTATTTTGATATGGTTTGCTGGTGACATTTTTTTCCAACCTTTACTTCCAAGGCCAACTCTCCCTACTATCATAATTAAAAACCTGTAATTCTCTATTTGTAAAATGGCATCATAAGTTTAGCATCATTTCTCTGTGTACTATCTTTACCACTTAACTTTCGGTTTGTTGGAAGTCCATTATCTGCATATGCTACCAAGTGGTGAAGCCCTTTCGAGGTCTTTGTTGATTAGCACGTTTCTGACTCCTTAATTTTACCGTTTGGAAAAACGCCTTTTGATATTTCTCCGGGCATTTTGCTCTAGAGAAGAAATCCTCAGCTCCAGTCTTTTATCTACTTGAATATCTAGCATTTCACCACCTCCTATAAAGGATGAGTCTTCTTCCTCCCATGATCTTATATTAACTTTTCAGTAGAGAATAACTTCACCATCGTCTGAACCCTTCTACACGACTCAACGTCTCCCCTCTTCTTCCCAATCCAGTTACTGTGTAGCCTCATCGTCTTACTTTCATCTGTGCCTCCTTACTCCTCTGCCTTACGATGTTTGCTCCCTCTGTTTTAACCTCCAAGCCCAACTTCCTGTGTCATAGGTCTGACCTGCTATTCAGTCCCAAGTCTACATCGTCTACCCTCCCAGCACCAGTTTCCTACTTCTTAGCCAGAGTTTGTTTCTCATGAGCTCCTCCATTTTCACTTCCTTACTTTCGCTTCAGTCCTCTCACTCTTCCTTTATCACCGAGTCCTCTCTTCACTCCAATCTTCCATTCTTTATTCCCCATTTCACATCCAAGACTCATTAGACTCATCACTTACCTTCCTAGATTCGTCAACCCTAGCCCTTCCTCCTCAGCCTCCCAACCTAGACTTTCCAACCCGACCCTCTCTCCTTAACTTCCGCCTTAGACTCGTCTATCCCCAGCCAAGACTCATCCACCCCAACTCTCCCTCCTCAACTCCTAGCCCATACTCATCTATCCCCATCCCTCCCCTTCATCCCTTGCCCTAAACTCATCAACCCCATTCATCCTCCGTCAGCCCCCCCACCACATCTTATCACCCCACCTCCCCTAGACCCAGCCTCTCCGAGAGGCCGCCTCGCCACCCAGGCAGCGGCCGGAGTGCTCCTTGTTATGACATCAAACACCACCAGGCAGGAAATGGCGTGGGTGGGAGGGGAGGGAATGCCGCCGGGTGGTTGATGGGATTGGTATGGAGGTGGGAACAATGTGGGAGGAGTGTGGAGTAGGGGGGCGGTGGTGATATGGTCAACAAGCAGCCACAGCTCCACCTGGCCAGGCCTAAATGAAAGTGGCTTTAAGGTCGACGTCACATCTGATGACGCGCCTCAGTTTGTTGTTCGATGCCATCAATGGGGACAGACCTAGACCAGACCTCCCGTGCAGGAAGCCTCCGCCACCTTTACACACACATATACAGGTAGAGGGAATGGAAGAACCAAGGTGGGGAATGAATGTGCGAAATAGGGAAACGGAAGAAAGGAAAGACACCCTTGCCTAATATCTTTAAAACCTCTGTATAGGTAGTATTTTTCATGCTTATAATAATTCTGGGCTCATATATATGTAGTTCTGGGGTCAGTAAATCCTGTAATACTTTAGACTGGCTATATGTTTAGAATATTTCGCTGTTATTTACATTAGATTATTGGCTATCTGTTGGACCACGGAAGCATAATAAAATATTTTACATTATCCTACCAACTTTGGAAGCCTTTCATTATATGCTCCAATTTTCAAAGAAATTCTTTAAACTGAAAAAAAAAATAGCTTGAACTATTAATTACCTGCATTTTTCTTAATCTTGATTTGGAAGATGAATTTCCTTTAAAACCTCAGCATAAGTAATGTCTATCATGCTTATCAAAAGACTGCTCAGCATGCAGTGTTTTGGTCAATATTACGTAATTAAGTTTTAGATTAATATATGTTTAAGATATTTCAGGGTTATTTGTTTCATAATTATTGTCTATCTGTCTGCTTAAGAAAGCATTATAGAATATTTTACATTGTTCTTTTAAATGTAGAAGCCTTTCAGTATGTTATATTCCAATTTTGAATTTGGAAAATGGATCTTTTAAAACTTGAATATTAGTAATGTTTTCAAGTTGATCGCGTTTCTGCATTTGATATGTGGTTTTGGAGTCAATATTTAATGTAATTAAGCTTTAGGTTGAGTATAGGTTTATAATAGTTCATGGTCATTTGCTTCATAATTATTGGCTGTTTGATGGCCCAAGAATGCGTCATAGAATATCTTTATTAGTCATTTTGATTAGATAAGCCCTTCATTAAGTTACATTCCAATTAAAAAAAAGTTCTTAAGCCATAAAATACCCTGAAGTATTTATTGCCTGCATTTTTTTTATTTGTCTCTGAAAAATGGATTTCCTGTAAAACATCTGTATAAGGAGTATTTTCCATTCTGATCAAAGTTTTGGGCTCCATATGTGGTTTTGGGGTCAATAAGTGCTGCGATTAAGCCTTAGACTGATTATATGTTTAAGGTTTCATTTGCTTCGTAATTATTAGCCATCTGTTTAACCAAGGAAGCCTTTCATTATTATGGATTGTAATTTATGTTTCCTTTGAAAACGTCTTTCTTTTCAAAAGTCGTTTTACATAGAATTTTTCATGCCGATGATGATTTTGGACTCAGTATGTAGTTTTACGGTCAAAACTACGTGTAATTAAGCCATAGATTGATTATATGTTTAAAATATTTCATGGTTAGTTGCTTCATAATTATTAGCTATGTGTCGGTCAATACAGAATATAGGATATTTTCCATTACAGTGATCAACGTTTTGACTTAAGTTCGGGAGATGAAATGTGTTTCCTCTTGTGGATTTTGGCTATGGTTTCCAACCTTTTTTTCACTGTCTTGCGTATAACATGTATTAGCATTTAACTCGCATTACACTCAATACTGGGGACACAGGATACAGCCACTGGCTCACCCCGATTAAACGCGATGCCGCTTCGCATTTCGTTTGTATACAAGTCCTGGAACATTTATTGTTGCCATCCAGCAAGATATCTTTCAAGGCATATTAAAGCCCATTTTCTGTTAGGATGACAACAGATTTTCCACAAGTTCTTTGTCATTGCCATCCTCGATATATCCTAGAAAGTTGGCTGCTACCAGCCGGGAAGCATTCCACGCTATCTTCTCGTCACCACTGAGGATGAGGCCGAACTGCTCGTCTCTTGAAGAACTCGTGGATCTGTGGACCGACGAAAACAACCTCCTTGAGTTTTGCCTCACTGAGCCTTAGGAATTTCCCACCGAGGTACCTGAATGTTGGCCCATTTTTATCCACAGCCTTAACGAAGTTCTTCATAAGGCCCAGTTTTATATGCAGAGGCGGTGGCAAAATCTTGCTGGATTCTCACCAGCAGTAGGTGCTATACGTTCCTTGTTCTTGGTTCAAGCGACTGTCTGGAAGCTCAGTCCCTCTGGCTGTAATAGGAAGTCTGTGCTCTACTGTCCCATTCACAAAGGAAACAGCAAAACTTCGTGCAGCCCTGCTGTAGTCCAAACAACATAACAGCAACGTTCAAGTCGCCACAAAGCTGTTATTGGTATTTCTTGTAGTTTATGCAGTTCAAAAGATGCTTCACGTTGTCGTATGATTTCTTCATATGGACTGCAGGACCAACTGGAATTGACGGCAACACTTTGTCATCATGCAGCAGAACAGCTTTTAGGCTTTGACAAGTCTCTGAACAGTCTCCGCTCCTCAGGATTATGATTAATATTGATATTCAGGCGACGAGGTTACCTTCCATCGTAAAGAATGGAAAGAAATGTTTTTGGCGAGCACGAAACACAGACACTCACATTTTCATCAAGGAGATTGGTTCTTCTGCTGTAGCCTCGAGTCCAACTGTGCTGCCTTACTCTTCGACAGTTCAAGATCGCTGACGAGATCGCTTCATTCATTTTGCGTGATCCTGTGTGGTTCAGGAGACGCCACGTTAGGCGCAACATCAGGATCTCATGGTTTTGATGACTCACATGTTTCACAAATTTCTTCATCCTATATGTCCTTCAATTCCAAGGAAAATGACTCTTGTGGGTCTCAGAAGGGGAAGTCCTTCACCTTAGGGTACCGCGTGCATAAGATCCACTTTTTCATCTTGGAAATACCATTCCGGACTGGAGGCACTATGCAGAAGTAACAGTCACTGACGATATCTGTTGGCTGTCTCCACACCATGGGCACGGCAAAAGGCATCTATCGCCTATAGCGATTCACCCAAATGCGGTTTGTTGCACAAGCATTGCAGCAGCATAAGTGTGGAGCCCAACTCTTGCCCTAGTCCCCAACCTTATAACCAAAGTGAAGATTGTATGTTTGCTTTATGATCGAGGTAATGGTAGACTTCTGTGATGCAAAAGTTACTTCACCACAAAACATAAAAGTTATCTGCAATGGCCACGCACTAACGAGACTTCCTTATCGATGTTTGGCAAATAAATCACTCAGCAGTCTGTCGCACGTGGGCTTTTGCACAACTGGAGCAGTTCATTTCAGCAGAAAACAGAAAACCAGCACACGGCAGTGCAAGAAACGGCAAGTCTTGTACTGGATAGCAGTTGTAATCTACTACTGATTACACTTTTTAAGCCAGCTCCAAATCTAATACAGATTTAAGGACACAAAACAACAACTGCGTGACAAGAACGCTAAACGAATAGAAACGTCGGGATAAGAAAAAAAGACTTCAGGAAACGAGTACGTCATGTGTGCACTGGGCGACTCCCCGAAAGGAAATAAAAAGCAGCAAGTAGGGTGATGCAATACCTGGGTGCTGATTGCATCATCCACTTTCTGCTTTCGGGGTTGTCAGATCTTGTCTCAAAACTGCACAGCGCCCAAACCAGTGTAGATCGTATATATTGGGATCCACCCCGTAATTGAAGCAAAACTTGAGTCAACTGATAATTTTAAGCGTCAAATTCGTTTTTTTATATGTGAAGGCTCCGCTCACGGACAAAAGTGCACATCAGTTATGAAATGGAAAAGGAAAAGACAAGGGAAAGTATTTACGAATTTTTGAGAAAGTAAAGACCTGTCTTTTGAAATGTGCCAGGTTATAATTATAAGGAAAAACATGAGAAGAAATAGAGTTCCAAAGCTTCGACGTGTAGGGAAAGAAGCAGGTATCAAAACGAACTTGAGTTGCTGATGGCCACATAATGATCCTGTGACGCAGTTTTAATTTCCGAAACATTTGGCTGTTGATTAATGTTATATGTCTAATATAATATTTCTTGTTAGTTGGGATCATAATTATTGGCTTTACGTCCGTCCCAAAATAACATGTGTAATAGGTTTCATAAATTCGCTTCGTATTTCTCCTTATGTCTGCCTTACGAAACACTATGTAATATTATTGGTCTTTATTTCAGGTAAAGAAGTCTTTCATTTGTAACGAAATTTTTTATGATGTAAGAATACCTTGGATGTTATCACCTGCAGTTATGTCAATCTAAAAGGATAGATTTCATTTAAAATCTTAATATAGGTTCAATATTTTGTGGTGAACAACATTTCAAGTGCAAAATATGTTTATAGGGGACCATTAAATCCTGAAATTAATCTTTGAAAGAATCGTATGTATAATACTTTTCTTAGCTGTTCGTTTCACAATAACTTGCTTTTTGTTGGCTCTTGAATGCAGTATGGAATATTTTCGTTTATTATTTAAGTAAAGAGGCCTTTCATTAAGTTTTATATCTTTTAAACAAATGTATTTGATGTAAATAATACCTCGCCCTTTTATATAATTTTCTTACAGATAGATTAACTTTGAAATCATAGTTTAGGTCATATTCATCACGATGAATAATATCCGGACAGTTTTTCTTTTTGAGGGACTAAAAAGTCCTGAAATTAAATCTGAAATAATTACTTGTTTATGAAATTCATAATAATTCGCTTCATATTATTCGGTACCTGTATCTTTTACGAAAAATTATAATTCATCTTGGGGTTTTCTTTAAGGCAAAGAAGCCTTTCGTTAGGTTATATTCCAATTTTGAAGCAGAATGTCTTTTGGTTCAAGAATATCCTGACATTTTCCCTACGAAAAATAGGTGTCATAGAATATCAGTTTAGGTCATATTTTCATTGTGAATAACATAAAGGAGTCGAGGTATTGTTTTGGAACCATTAAGGACGGAATTTAAGCTGTGAAATAATTACGTGGTATATTTTTCATCATAATTTTTTTTATCATTCATTCGCTGTCTGTCCTTCTCAGCAAACGTTTTGTAATATATTAAGATATTTAAAGAAAAGAATCATTTTATAATGTTATAATCCAATGTCAAAAAGAATTTTTAGGCTCAAAAATACCTTATTGTCTTAGCAGTTCTTAGAAAAAGATTTTGCTACGAAAACTTAGGATGCATCATACTTTTCACGATGAACAAGCTTCTTCGATCGGAATATTAATAGTCTTAGGAACATTAAATCCTGAACTCAGACTCTGAATTAATTACATTAACATTTATCGCAATATAATTCGCTCCATATTTTTCGCTATCTCTCGGCCCTTTCGTTTATGGTTTAAGCCTTAAACCTTAAATGAAAGTATTCAGTAAATGAAAGACATCTTTATCTTAAACTCAGAGGTAAGGAAGTCTTTCATTAAGGTATATTAAAATTTGGAACAAAAATATTTTTGGGCCTGAAAAATTCCCTGCAATTTTACTTGTTTTTCTTCAGAAATTTGATTTGCAAAAATTTAGGTATACATTACACGTTTCAAGCTTAATAGTATTCTAGGGTCGAATGGTGGTTGTAAATTTCAGGGAATTTCTCGTCTCTGGTCCCTATTAGTATCAACAACAACTTTAAAAAGATCGAATGGTCTGTCAGTATTTGTCTTCTTCTTTATAAGGGTAGGGGTTAGCTGGTCCTGGCTGACCTAGACCACACTACAATGCATCACACGGTATAACTTTCTTCACTGTGACCTAGTTGACCCAGACAACACTACAGTGCATCACAGGGTATAACATCCCCTCACTGTGACCTGCGCCACACAATACTACTTACTCTCACTTTTTCAATAATTTGTCTGAATGATTTGGAGTACCTTAAATCTTTTGTCATCTTATCTCTTGATAAGTTCAGTGGTGTGTTACAAAGAACGATTGTTGCCGCGACTTATACTCAAAGGGAATCTTTACCGATGACGTGGTGACATTACGACTTAAAAGGGAATCTTTAAAATCCAATGAAATGGTGACAATGTCTTCAGCACTAGGGGAAATAATGAACTCGAAATGGAAGATCCGTTGACCCGTAACTACTTTACTAGGTGAAAGAAGTAAGATATTATATAGTGAGTGAAAGCATTAATTATATATATTTAGACAGCTCTAAACATTGGGTGTAAGTTTGTGGAACGTGGGTAGTGGGTAAGTAGCATAACAAGCCAAAACACGTACTATGTTAGAATTTTAGAATTTTCGAATATGAGAAGTATTTATGATTTACTACCCTTTTTTGCAAAAAAAGAAAATAAAAAAGCTGAATATGTACATTAATGATATATAATACCACATTTATTTATCATTTTTATCAAGACATTATGATGTCATAATCGCTTCAACTCGCTTTCAAAAATGTTCTGCCACGTCTGTATTTTGGTCAGGGCATGTATTGTCTATATCATTATTGTTATTGTTATTATTATTATTATTATTATTATTATTATTATTATTATGATACAGATTCAGGACCCCTGTTATGGGGCTTCTGAAGCTTCAAGGCAGCACTTTTGTTAGGAGGAAGAAGATTATGGACTTCCTAGAAGTGAGACGTTTCTCAAGGAAACTATATTTCATTCCCTCCATTGACGAAAGAATGTCCACGACAGTGATTACGTCACAAAAACGTTTGGCTTGCGTATTTACTTAAAATTCACCGAGTTTTATTCTCTGTATTTGTGCAAACTTGAACTAGATATAAACATTAGTTCTTACGCTGAATGGTTCATTAGATAATCGTATAATGGGAGACAACAGTCAGGTTGCTTTCCCTGATGTTGATAAATGACGCACGCCAACGTTCCTTTTGTCTATTACAGCCAAACCTTCTTCCAAGAATAAATGGAAAATGGTCGTAAATAAAGAGAGAATCGCTTTCCTTTCGAACAGGTAACTGGCTTAGCTTGTTGTAAGAAGACAAACTAAAGGGGCATAAACACCCCCTTTGCGGCGACAGTGTAAAAATAAACAAGACAGAACCAACAGCCATGTGGTGCAAGAATGGCTGGGGGACGAGGGGGTCTGGCGCGTCCCCGGAGCCGTAACGATACCTATTACCGCCGGTTGGGCTACTTCACGCTCGCGTTCTTTATATATTTACCAACCTGAGAACTCAAACCCTCGATTTTGTTAAGTTATCTTTACAGTTTCATAGACCTTCACATCGGTTCTGGTGTAGTGTGTCGATCTCAAAGGAAATTAACGATGGACCAAACTTTGAAAACGGTGTCACGAAATTGAGCGGCCTTCTTGGAAACATGTTTTATGTGGGCCACTGCGGACTAGCACACCGACGCTGGTTGTCGCTGCTTGTTGATGCTGGCGCGGCCGTGTTTCCCCCGGGATAATATTTCCAGGAAGAACAGTAATGTGGGATATGATTCAGAAGTAGTATCATCCAGCATTTGTGCAAACTTAACACGAACAAGTATATAGTTTTTATTTCTTATTTGTTGGTGCGCTTGCAGTTCATTAACCTTCGTAATCAGCCATGTAGTATATCTTATTCCTTGCATTTCGCATCTCCGTTTATTCATTTTCTTGAAAATCGACACGGTTTTAGCATCCAAATACGCGAGTTATTAATAAGATTTCCATGCATAATTAGACTACATATGGGCTGCTCTTCACACACACACACACACACACACACACACTGATGACTTACAAGGGGACCTTGAATGAATCCAAAGTTCCTCAATACATAGTTGATGACATTCAGACCGAAAAACAGGGTAATGCATATGGGTCACAGCGAAAAGAGTCTTCGATATTATTCTCCCCTAGAGGGATATACGCCGCAGGAATCTGTGTGAGGAAGACTTTAGGAGTCATCATCGTTCATAACCTGTCAACAAAGTCCCTAGTTGGGATAATAGTTTTAGAAACAGTCTTTCTGCTGACAAATGTTAGAATTGCACTCAAGTTCATGGATAAGGGGAATATTCAGCAAGATTTTCGCATCATGTGTATGAGGAAATATTCATCAAGCTGTGTACCTCATACTTAAGGCCAATGTTGAAATATGCTTTTCAAGTTTGATCACCGAACCTGGAGAAACAGAGAGAGTTAATGGGTAAGATCCACAGGAGGGCTGAGTTACAAGGAAAGGCTGAAGGCCTTAGATTTTCCCACCCTGGGAGAGAAAATGGTGTGGGGTGACTTGATCACTACCTCTAAGATTTTAAAACATAATGATGACGTAACAGGTAACAGTTCGAGATAAATTTGCCGAAAATTTAAACAATAAACTTGTAAAGAAAGCTGTGACAAAGTACATTTGAAGTATAAGTATGGTGGATGAATGAAATCTAATGACGGAAGGCATGGTTAATGAAGTCAGCATACAAAAATTTAAGAATTTATATGATAATAAAGAACGTTCAAGAGATGGGGGCCCAACGAGTGTAAACTCCTTTCCCGTACATTACAAATAGGTAATTATAACAATACACACACACACACACACAACACGTCGCCCTTTACATTGTTGCAAGGAAGCGTAACAAATGAAAAACGGCCTTATTTACTTGCATCCACACTCTAGCTGTCATGAATAATGCACTGAAACCAGAGCCCCATGTACAGAACCAAACCACACAGACCTATATTTATTTACTTCATAAATCTTATCCCGGGACCATTTGTAATGAAATTTTGATTAAAGGCTCCTGCCACCCAAGGCTGCGGTACAATATATATATATATAT